>JAOTJB010330770.1:0-13340 GCA_027123815.1 Erythroxylum minutifolium
ACGCCACCCTCGCGGGGCACGGATCCGGGTATCACTGTCGATATCGGGTTCGGGTTCGGCGGGAGTGGGGTGTTACAAAAGGTTTGCCAACAATTATTTTCCCCCCAAAAGTGTCCCAATAGGTTGTTTTATCAATGAAGGTGCCCAATGACCTTGCCATTGGGTTGTTTTTCCCACAAAATGTGTCCTAAAGGGCTATTTTCTTAACCAAATGTGCGTCAACAGACTTTTTTTCCCATCGAATATTTCCCAGTGGGCTGTTCTCTGCACCGAACATATGGCAATAGGCTATATTTTCCATCGAACGTGTTCTAACAGGCTATTTTTCTCACTAAAAATGTGCCAATGGGTTATTTTCTCATCAAAGATGCCTAGCCATCTTGCGAATATGTCGTTTTTCCAACCAAATGTGTCATAATGGACTTTTTTCTCTACCAAATGTGCACCAACAGGCTATTTTCTCCACCAAAGGTATGCCAACGATTATTTTTCCCACCAAATGTGTGCAAATGGGCTATTTTCTCACCAAAGGTGCACAATCACCTGTGCAAACGGTTCTCCACCGAAAAGATGCCAACAAGATGAGTTTCCCAATAAAAGTGTGCCACTGGGTTGTTTTCTCACTAAAGGTCCAAACAACTTCATCAATGGGTTGTTTTCTTCACTAAACGTGTGCTAACAAGCTACTTTTCCACCGAACACTAGTCAATGGGCCATTTTTCCCTATACGGGCAGTTTTCTCTATGGAACTTATGGCAACGGTATATTTTCCCACCAAAAGTGTGCCAATAGGTTTTTTTCTCCACCAAACATGTGTAAATGAGTTGTTTTCTCCATTAAATGTGTGCTAATGGGTTTTTTTCCTATTTAAAGTGTTCCAATCGGCTATTTTATCACTGAAGGTTGCTAGGCACCTTGCCAATGGGCTGATGCTCCCACAAAATGTATCCTAATGCACTAATTTTTCCACCAAACATGTGTCTGCAGATAATTTTGCCCACTAAACTTATGGCAACGAGATACTTTTCCATCAGAAGTGTGCCAATAAGTTGTTTTATCTTGCCAATGTGCAGTTTCTCCTAATGACTATCTCCCAATGTGTTGTTTTCTCCACCAAACATGTGCCAATGGGTGATTTTTCCCACCAAAAGTGTGCCATGGGTTGTTTGCCCATTAAAGGTCCCCACAACCTTTTCAATTTGCTGTTTTTCCCATCAAATGTGTCCCAATGTGCTAATTTTTACATCAAACGAGTGCGAATGGGCTATTCACTCCATTAAAGGTGTTCCAATAGGCTATTTTCTAATTTAAGGTGCCTAAGGACCTTGCCAATGGGCTGTTTTTCTCTATTAAACGTGCCCTAATAGACTCTTTTCTCCACCGAATGTGTTCCAATGGATTTCTCTATCTAGCAAAGGTGTGCCAACGATTTGTTTTTCCTGTCAAAAGTGTGTCAATGGGATGTTTTCGTATCGAAGCCACCAAGCAATCGTGCCATTCGAATGTGTTGTCACAGAAGGCGCAGAGCGACCTTGCCAATTAGTTGTTTTCCCCTCTGAATATGACCAAATAGGTTATTTTCTCTATCGAATATCTACCAACTAACTATTTTTGCACCAAAGGTAGGCCAATGGTTGTTTTTCCCACAAAATGTGTCCCCATATACTATTTTCTCCACCGAACATGTGCGAACAAGATGTTTTTCCACCGAATGTGTAACATTCTATGATTAGGGTAAAAACCCTAGGATGCTTTATAAATAAAAATTTGTTGAGACTTTAGAAATGCATTTTATGCATTATATAGCATACGCATGCACATGAATATTGTTGTCATTCATGAAATAATTGTACAATCATTCATTGACATTTTCTAGGTATAAGTGAATTTTTAATGCAATTAAAGTGTGAATTTTGGATAATTAAATTGGAAGGTATTAAAATAATGATAATAGTTATTATTTCAAAATTTTTGGTGAATTGTGTATTAATTGTCTTGGATAGTTAAATTCGTGTGTATTAAAATAAATTTCACATTTTTGGAGACATTTTGAATATTTTGGAAGTTGATTAAAATTTTGGATTATTTTGGACTAAGAAAAATATAGAAATAAGAGACAAATAGAAGTGTGAGAAATGGACTAGTGAATGTGTGACATTTGGACAAATTACTATGTGACAAGTGAAGCAACAGCTAAGTGACATTTGGTAGCTTCACATGATGACAAATGTAAGACAGGTATTAAGGACATGTGGCAAAGTTAAGTTAAGCCACCTAAGTCATGTTTTTGTTAGGCAAGGAAGAATTTTCTGCAGCTATCTTTTGGCTTCACCGAAATTCTCCATCACCATCTTCCTTCTTGCTTTCCTTCACTGAAGACACATCTCTCTTCTTACTCATCCATCACCGAAAACACTTCCAAGCCTTCACAATTCGGGATTTTACTTATTTCACACTTCTTGCCTTTGCTTCATCCACCAAAACTAGCTTGTTGCTCTCTTATGTTCTGGAAAAATTTCTGAAGAGAGAGAAGAGAGAGAAGCTTAGTCAAGTAAGTTTTATGCATGTTTTAATGTCTTTATTGGATGCATGCGTAATTAGAGTACATTTTCATGCTTGTTGATTGGTTCATACTTAATTGGTGTTGATGCATGTGTGGGTGGTGAAGGAAGAAGCAAATTCGGAGATATGAATAACCAGATGAAAGTTTTAAGTGAGTTGGAGTATGTTATATGCAATACTTCACTGAACATACATCTGTATTTAGGGTCTAACTTGATCTGTGAATATATAAATTGGATGTAGTTTGATTCAAAGTAAACTAGAGAAATAGAGCTACATTTTTTATGGAGGAACTGAATTTGAAATCTGTCACTAAGAGTCTTGAAATTTGGCTTGAAGTTAAAAATTGTGCTCTATCGTGGTTTAGGAATAGTCTGTGGTTTTTTAGTATAACATACAGAATACTGAACAAAATTGCATGAAATTAGCTTCATTAGAAACTTAAGGCATAAAGGAACAATTTTTCAAAAGAATTTTTTTGCCTAAATCCTTCATATTCCTTGTCAAAATGACCATGAAAGATTGACCCGAAGGTTTATTTTGGGAAGAGCTGGGAGAAGTTGGAATAAAAGGTAGTGCACGATGCTGTTTAACAGTTTTGAACATCCTTCATTCATTTGGCTACAAATTCTTCTTCAACCTCCAAATGACTTGATTTTTCGACTAACAAACTCATAACACATTTTTCTTGCTCTCCATATAAATATAGACATCTTAAGTCATTCAGGAAATATTTGATTGATGAATTTAGGATGAAAAAAAGGAAGTGAACCGGAATATTTTCACTGAACATGATTCGGTATTTGAGTATATCTAGATTTGTATATTTTTAAATGAGTTTATTCTTAATTAAGATTAAATTAGAGTCATACGGCGACAACTTTCTTGAAGAAGTCTAAGTTTAATTCTGTCTCTAAGCATTTCAAAATTTGGCTCAAAATTGAGCCTTGACTGAGGCTGTAGTACTACCCGAGACAGAAATCATGTCCTGTTGATATTGAATAAAATATATTGATAGAAGGCGAATTAGAAAAAAGTATCTTCACAAATGTTATAGTTCATTCTCTTATCTTTCAATTGGTATTAAGTTTGTAATTTTTGGATATCTGAGTTGAAAGATATAAGTTGTATAATTTGAGGGTATGATCATGAACTAGTCAAAAGTTCAATTATACATAGTCTGTGGTATTGTGAGCATAACTCGTAGAATACTAAATCAAATTGTATGATTTTGGTGTCATTCGAAACTTAAGACATGGGAGAACAATTTTTCAGAAGGAAGTGTTGCCAAATTACTTCATTTTTCTGATGTTAATAATCATGCAAAGTAGACCTGAGAGTATGTTTTTAGACAAATATGGATTGATCGATTGAGTAATGTGGTATGAATGAACATTGTGAAAGGAAATTGAATAAAGAACCCAGAATTTTCCATAAACATGCATTTTACATATTCAATATACATAAATGTACATTAATAAATTCATAATTGTGCAAATTTGTGATGGTGTATGTATGATATGTTATAGAGGATCACATTGAGTGACAGCATCCAGATATTGCTGGGACTTCAAGGCAATAAGCTGAAAGGAGCATCTATGAGTCAACCTAGATGATCTTCCTAGGATTGATTGTTTAATTTATTCTATTTAACTTCCAATTATTGAACTGTTGTGATCTGAATATGAATTCTGGACTTAAAGGTCCGAGGATTTTAATAGTCAGGAATGTATTGGAAGTGTTATACTTGCATTTGACAATTGAATGATATATGTTGCCTCTGAATTCTAAATGCTCAATGAAAGTTAAATGCCAGACTGAGGTCCAATGAATTATGAGTTTTTATTTATGATTCATATGTGAATGTCATTCATGGCATATTCTATTATTTGATGCATTTTATAAAATGCATGCTCAGATAAAGGCGTTGTGACCAAAGTATCCAGTTGAAAAAGTTATAAGCTTAGTATTATTCACGTAAAGCACTGCTTCGTGATTTCTATTCTAACTGAGCCCAATGGGCTAGTAACTGTTTCTGTATCTGAAAGGCATTCGATCACAACAAATAATAATGAATCGAGAGTCTCATGCATCTGTATTTGAATATCATAATTATGAATTATATGCTTGTGAATTCTTTCTGAAGTTGTGATGTTAAAGTGATATATCATGATAATGTGATTGATTGGGTTTGAAATTTTAGAAGAAGGTATATGAATTGTATGACATCCTTTATGCCTTATTTTGATAGAAAATGTTATGAATCTGATTGGTTGTATGATATCTATGTGTGCCTGGAGTGAGATCATCAATGATGGGTCTCTCATTAAGTTTGCAAAAACTCATCCAAAATTTGCAATGTAATTTTACAGGTACGAGATAAGAGACTTAGATTGTAAGATTTTCTAGAAGCACATTTTGGACTAGATATCGAATAAAGATCTGCCAACTGACATCAAAGGAGTTGTAGATTTCATTTTGTAGTTTCTTTTATATGTAGAACTTTTGTTATAAAAGTTCGTAAACTACGATGTATTAATGCAATGACAAGTTGAGTTTTGTTTGTATTTTTTCACTGTTACATATATAGTTGATGCCATATTTAAGTTGGATATATCTTGCCATGTCATAAGTGAAGGTGAGATAGTCAACACGCCATTATTATAGACTATATATTGGAATGTTCTCAGGGTGTTCTGGTATCTAATTTATGGTAGTGGAGGTGCTACAGAATGTGTGCCAACTTGTCATTTTTGCCTCTAAAGTGTTTTAGACATTGCCAATGGGCTTTTTTTCACCGAAGGTACCCAGCGACCATGCCAATTGGTTTTGTTCCTACTAAATGGCTCATAATGGGCTATTTTCTACATCGAAGAAGTGCTAACGGGCTGTTTTCTCCACTCAAGGTGTGTAAACAAGCTGTTTTTTTGACCAAAAGTTTGCCAGTAGGCTGTTCTTTAACCAAAGGTGTTTAACGACCTTGCCAATGGGTTGTTTTTCTCACTAAATGTTCCCAATAGGTTGTTTTATCCACCGAATGTGTTCCAACCAGTTGTTTTCTCTAACAAAGCTGTGTCAATGATTTGTTTTCCAACTAAAAGTGTGCCAATGGGATCTTTTCTCACTGAAGGTGCTTAGCGATTGTGCCAATGGGCTGTTTTGTCAATGAAGTTATAGAGCAACCTTGCCCATGGGTTGCTTTTCCCACTGAATGTGTCCCAATGTATTGTTCTCTCCACCAAATGTGTCCAAAAGGTTGTTTTTCCATTGAATGTGTGCCAACTTACATTTTTCCCTCTGAAAGTGTGCCAGATCTTGCCAATGGGCTTTTTTCAAACTGAAGGTGCCTGGTGAACTTATGAGTGCACTATTTTTCACACTAAATGTGCCCTAATGGATTTTTTTCCACCGTAAGTGTGCCAACACCTTGTTTTCTCCACTAAAGTTTGCCAACAACTGTTTTTCCCACCAAAAGTGTCCTAATGGGTTGTTTGCTCACTGAAGGTGCCCAATGACCTTGCCATTGGGTTGTTTTTCCCACCGAATGTGTCTTAAAAGGTTGTTTTCTCAACTAATTGTGTGCTAATAGACTATTTTTCCCACTTAATGTCTCCCAGTATGCTATTTTCTGCACCGAACATGTGGTAACGAGTTATATTTTCCCTCTAATATGTTGCAAAGGCCTATTTTTCCTACTGAAACTGTGCTAATAGGCTGTTTTCTCATCGAAGATGCTCAGCCATCTTACGAATACGTTCCCACCAAATATGTCTAAATGGACTATTTTCTCCACCAAACGTGTGCTAATAGGCTATTTTCTCCACTAAAGGCATGCCAATGGGCTGTTTCCCACCAAATGTGTACAGAAGTGCACAAATGGGTTGTTTTCACGCCAAAGGTGCACAATCACTTTGTCAGCAAGTTGTTTTTCCCATGAAATATGTCCCAATGGACTATTTTCTCCTCCAAATGTTTTCCAATGGGTTGTTTTCTCCACCAAAAGGATGCCAACAAGATGATTTTCCCAGTAAAAGTATGCCACTGGGCTGTTATCCCACTAAAGGTGCCCAACGACCTCACCAATGAGTTGTTTTCTCCATCAAACATATGTTAATGGGTTGTTTTTTCCACCGAACACTTGCCAACGTGCCATTTTTCCCCTAAAAGTGTTCTGACGGGCATTTTTTCCCACCAAAAGTGTGTCAATAGGTTTTTTTTCCACCAAACATGGGTAAACGAGTTATTTTCTCCATTGAACATATGCCAATGGGTTGTTTTTCTTACTAAAAGTGTTCCAATGGACTGTTTTATCATCGAAGGTGCCCAGGCACCTTGCCAAATGTGTTCCAACATGTCATTTTCTCTACTCGAAGTGTGCCAACAGACATTTTTTCCCTTAAAATTGTGCCAACGGGCTATTTTCTCATTGAAGATGCCTAATGACCTTACGAATGGACTATTTTTTCCTACTGACTATGTCCCAATGTGTTGTTTTCTCCACCAAACATGTGCCACCAAGTTGTTTCTTCCACTAAATGTGTGTGGCTACCTTTTCCACGGATTGTTTACTAACGGGCCATTTTTCCCTCTAAAATTAAGCCAACGTCTTATTTTCTATGTCGAACTTGTTGTAAGGAGATATTTTTCCTACCGAAAGTATGTCAACGGGATGTTTTTCCCATTAAAAGTGTGCCAATAAGTTCTTTTTGCACTAAAGGTGCCTAATGACCTTGCCAATGGGCTGCTTTTCCCATTAAATATGTCCCAATAGACTTGTTTCTCCACCGAACATGTGCCAACAAACTATTTTTCCCACCGAAAGTGTGATAATAGGTTATTTTCTAACTAAAGCTGCCCAGCAACCTTGCCAATAGGCTATTTTTTTCAATTGAATGTGTCCCAATGGACTACTTTCCCGATCAAATGTGCTCTAACGAGTTGTTCTCTCTAGCAAAGGTATGTCAGTAGTTTGTTTTTCCCACCAAAAGTGTGTCAATGGGAAGTTTTCTCATTAAAGGTGCCTAGCGATTGTCCTATTGGGCTTTTTTGTCACTAAAGGTGTAGAGCGACCTTACGCATTGGTTGTTATTCCCACCTAATGTGCCAAATAGGTTATTCTCCATCTAATGTGTGCCAACGAGCTATTTTCTCCACCAAAAGTAGGTCAATGGGTTGTTTTCCCCATAGAATATGTCCTAATGCACTATTTTCTCCACTAAACATGTGCCAACAAGGTATTTTTCCACCGAATGTGTGTCAACTTGCTATTTTTCCCTCTAAAAGTGTGTCAGACTTGGCTAATGGGCTATGTTCCCACCAAAATTTCTCCAAAGGGCTATTTTCTACACTGAAGGAGTGTGTGGACTGTTTTCTCCATCAAAGTTGTGCAAACAAGTTGTTTTTCTTACCAAAAGCGTGCTAATAGGTTGTTCTCTAACTGAAATGGGCTATTTTCCCACTGAATGTGTCCAAATGGACTATTTTCTCCACTAAATGTGTTCCAATCGGTTGATATCTCTAGCAAAGATGTGCTAATCATTTGTTTTGCCCACCAAAAGTGTGCTAATAGGATGCTTTCTCAACGAAGGTGCCTGACATTCATGCCAATGGGTTGTTTTGTCACCGAAAATGCATAGCGACCTTGCCCATGGGTTGCGTTTCCCACTAAATATGCCTAGATAGGTTGTTTTCTCCATTAAATGTGTGCCAATGGGCTATTTTTTCCACCAAAGGTAAGCCAATTGGCTTTTTTTCCCCTGAATCTATCCCAATGTACTGTTCTCACCACCGAATGTGTGCCAAAAGGTTATTTTTCCACCGAATGTGTGCCAAACTTGCCACTTTTCCTTCTGAAATTGTGCCAGACCTTGCCAATGGGATTTTTTCACAAAAGGTGCCTAGCGACATTGCCAATCGGCATTTTCCCACCAAATGTCTCCTAATGGACTTTTTTCCACACTGAACATGTGACAAAGGCCATTTTCTCCACCAAACATGTGCAAACATGTTACTCTTCCTACCAAAAGTATGCCAATGGGCATTTTTTCTAACCGAATGTCTCCCAATAGGTTGTTTTCTCCACCGAATGTGTACAAATGGGTGGGTTGGTTTTTTCTATCGAACATGTGCCAACGTGCTATTTTTCCTAAAAAGTGTGTCAAAGGTTTATTTTCCCACTGAAGGCACCCAACAACCTTGCCAATGGGCCATTTTTCCCACCGAATGTGTCCTAATAGGTTGCTTTCTTCACTATATATCTGCCAACAAGATATTTTCTCCACCAAATGTGTACCAATGGGGCATTTTTCCCTCTGAAAGTGTGCCAACGAGCTGTTTCCTCTATCAAACATTTGACAACAAGCTATTTTTCCCACCGAAAGTGGTCCATTGAGCTATTTTCTAACTGAAGGTGCCCAACGACCTTACCAATGGACTATTTTCCCTTATAATGTTTCCCAATGGTTTGTTTTCTCCACTCACCAGATGTGGGCCAACGAATCATTTTTCCCACCAAAAATGTGCCAATTGGTTGTTTTCTCATCAAAGGTCCATAGCGACCTTTCCAATGGGTTGTTTTTACCACCGAATGTTTCCCACTGAAGGTGCTCAGTGACCTTGTAAATGTTCTTTTTTCCTACTGAATTTCTCCTAATGGGTTGTTTTCTGCACCGAATGTGTGGCAACGGGCTATATTTTCCACTGAAAGTGTGCCAATGGCTATTTTCTCACCAAAGGTACGAAGCCACCTTGCCAATTTTTTTTTGTTCCCACCGAATGTGTCCCAATGGACTATTTTTTTCTGCCGTACTTGTGCCAATGCCCTATTTTCTCCACCAAAGGTTTGCCAACGATTGCTTTTCCCACTAAAAGTGTGCTAATGGGTTGTTTTCTCATTGAAGGTGCCTAGTGACTTTGCCATTAAGCTATTTTCCTACTGAATGTGTCCCAAAGGGTTGTTTTCTCAATTGAATGTGTGCCAACAAGCTAATTTTCACACCAAATGTCTCCTAGTGTGCTGTTTTCTGAACCAAACATGTGGCAACGGGCTATACTTTCTGCCAAACGTCTCCCAACAAGCTATTTTTCCCACTGAAAGTGTGCTAATGGGTTGTCTTCTCACTGAAGATTCCTAGCTATCTTACGAATGAGCTGTTTTCCCACCAAATGTGTCCTAATGGACTATTTTACCACTAAATGTATGCCAACGCGTTGTTTTCTCCACCAGAGGTATGCCAACGAGTTGTTTTCCCACCAAATGTGTGCAAATAGGCTATTTTCTAACTGAAGGTTCTCAATCACCTTATCAAAGGGTTTTTCCCCACCAAATTAGTCCCAATGGAATATTTTCTCTATAAAATGTGTGCCAATGGGTTGTTTTTCCCATAAAATCTATCCCAATGGACTATTTTCTCTATCGAACGTGAGCCAATGAGTTGTTTTCTCTACCTAAGGTATGCCAATAAAATGTTTTCCCACCAAAAAGTGTGCCACTGGGCTATTTTCTCACTAAAGGTGCCCAGTAACCTCACCAATGGGTTGTTTTCTCCACCAAATGTGTGCTAACGAGTTGTTTTTTTCATCCACTGTCTGTCAACAGGCCATTTTCCCTTTAAAAGTGTGCCAATAGACAGTTTTCTCTGTCGAACTTATGTCGACATATATTTTCCCTATAGAAAATGTCCCAATAGGTTTTTTTCTCCATCAAACCTGGGCTAATGGGTTGTTTTCTTCACCTAACATATGCCAATAGGCTATTTTTCCTACCTAAAGTGATCCTGTGGGCTATTTTCTCATCGAAGGTGCATAGGCACCTTGCCAATGGGTTATTTCTCCCACTGAATGTGTCCTAATGGACTATTTTTCCACCAAATGTGTGCTACTAAGTGGTTTTCTCCGTATAACTTATGCCAACAGGCTATTTTTCCCATAAAAAGTGCACCTAATTCTCACCAAAGATCCCCAGTGATAGAGCCAATGAGTTGTTTTATCACTGAAGGAACATATCGATCTTACCCATGGATTGTTTTCATACTAAATGTGCCCAAGTAAGTTTTTTTCATTATGGAATGTGTGCCAATGTGATGTTTTCTCTTCTAAAGGTATGCCAAAGGGTTGTTTTCTCACCAAATGTGTCCCAATGTACTGTTTTCTCTACCAAACATATGCCAACAGGCTATTTTTTCCATCAAATGTGTGCTAACATGCCATTTTTCCCTTTGAAAGTGTGTCAGACCTTGCCAATGGACTTGTTTTCACTAAAGGCATCTAATAGCCTTACGAAAGGGCAACCGAAAGTGTGCCCATAGGTTGTTTTCCCATCGAAGGTTTGCCATAACCTTTCCAATGGGTTTTCCCTCACAATAGGCTATTTTCCACACCAAACGAGTGCTAGCAGGCTTTAACTCTACCGACTGTGTACCAATAGGTTATTTTCTCCACCAAACGTACACCAATCCACGTAAAAATTTACCAACGAGCTATTTTCTAATTAAAAGTGCCCCACGACCTTGCCAATGGGTTGTTTTCCTTAGTAAATGTGTCTCAATAAGCTATTTTATCCACTAAACGTATGCTAATGGGCAATTTTCTTGACCAAAGGTAAGCCAACGAACTCTTTTTCCCACTAAAAGTGTGCCAATGGGTTGTTTTCTCACAGAGGGCACCCAACGAGGGTCAATGGGCTTTTTCCTCGAAATTTCTCCCAATGGGTAGTTTTCTCCATTGAATGTGTGCTAACAGGCTTTTTTTGCATCGAACATATGCCAACAACTATTTTGCAAATTAAAAGTATGCCAATGGGCTACTTTCTCACATAAGGGGCCTAATAACCTTGCTAATGGGTTGTTTTCCAATCGAATGTGTCCCAGCGAGCTATTTTCTCCATGGAATGTGGGCCAACGCGTTATTTTCTCCACTAAAAGTGTTCTAATGGGCCTTTTTTCCCCCTAAAATTGTGCCAACAAGCTATTTTCACATTGAAGGTGCCAAATGACCTTGTGAATGGACTATTCTTTCCCATTGACTCTACCCCAATAGGTTGCTTTCTCCATTGAAAGTGTGCCAACAAACTATTTCTTCCACCGAACATGTGTCAATAGGCCATTTTCTCCATTGACTGTTTGCCAACGAACCATTTTTCCATCTGAAATAGGAATAATGTATTGTTTGCTCTGCTAAACTTGTGGCAACGATATATATTTCCCATCAAAAGTCTATCAATGGGCTATTTTTCCCACCAAAAGTGTGCCAATAAGTTGTTTTCTCACTGAAGGTGCCTAACTACCTTGACAATGGGCTGCTTTCTTGCTCAATGTGCCCAATGAATTGTTTTTTCCACTGAATGTTTTCCAATGAGTTGTTCTCTCTAGCAAATGTGTGCCAATGATTTGTGTTCCCACCGAAAATGTGCCAATAGTTTGTTTTCCCACTGAAGATGCCCCGCAACCTTTCCGATAGGTTGCTTTTCCCACTGAATGTGTCCCAAGGTCCTATTATCTACATTGAACAAGTATGAACGGGCTATTTTCTCCACCAAGTGTGTGTCAACGAATTGTTGTGCGTCAATATGCTATTTTCCAACTGAATGTGTCCTAATTGAATATTTTCTCCATCAAATGTGTTCCAACGGGTTGTTCTCTCTAGTAAAAGTCCATCAATTTGATTTTCCCACCAAAAGTGTGCTAATGGGATGTTTTCTCATCGAAGATGTCTACCATTCCTGCTAATGCGTCTTTTCGTCACTGAAGGTGCATAACGACCTTGGCCATTGGTTTTTTTCCCACTTAATGTGCCCAAATAGGTTATTGTCTCCATCAAATGTGTGCCAACAAAGTGTTTTTTCCACTAAAACTATGCCAATGGGCTGCTTTTCCCATAGAATGCATCCCTATGTACTATTTCACTGTAAGAAAATCATAAATTAGCGTCGAAAATTTACCGACGAAATAAAAACCGTAGCTATTTACCGATAGAATACAAAAGACTGTCGGTACATACATCGTCAAAGTTTAGATATAGCGACAGAAACAATTGTCGTCAGTAAAAGTGAAGAGAAGGAATTTCGCGCAAAATCTCTGACGACATATAGCAATGGCGTAACCATTCTCGTCGGTAAAAATTACAAGAATGCTTCCCATAATTAAATAGCTTTAGAAATTTACTGATGGAAACTATTCCGTCAGTGAGTTTCGCTCAGCGTCAGTTATTTACTGACTGAATAGCATCTGTTGTTAAATTGATATCTAGTTTATGAACGGACAATGTGTTTCGTCACAAAATTAAGAGACTAGACGTCACGGTTAAATGTTTGATGAATTTAAGTACCGACGGAATTTAGTTTCCGTCGGTAGTTGATGACTGATTAATAAATAAAACGACGTCGTCGTTTTGTTCTTCGTCTTTAACCTGACGAATACCTCCTTATTTTCTTCTTCTTCTCTCCTCCGTCGCCGTCATCTGTTTTAGGCTATTATCCTTGCTTCCATTGTCATTTTCTACGCGTTTTCTAGCCCATCGTGTGTCATTTTCTAGTAAGCTCTCTATTGGGTGTATTTTTTCTCCAAAAAGCACAGCTTTTATATATGAACTGTGGGTGTTTTAGGTAGTTAGTTTTTATGTGATTATTGTTGTTGTATGCTATTTTTTGTCATTGTTGGTTGATTTGTTGTTTACATATATTATTGTCGGTAAATAATGAAAAAATGCATTTGTTTTGTGATTAGTTAGAGATTATACATATTGCCTATGAGGTGTTCGATAAAATGCCCCTTATGATTGTT
>JAOTJB010330779.1:0-13339 GCA_027123815.1 Erythroxylum minutifolium
TGTGATATCTTTTTAACAAGAAAGAGAAGTTCTTAGCAAGATTTTATATTCACAAAAAGGATACACCATTCAACCCCGCTTTTTGTGTATCGAGTTTCTTGTACGTAAAGTCTATAATAACGTGTGATTTACTTCAGTTTTATGAAATTGAAAACCTAATTAATTAAACAAAAGAAATAAATTGGAAACCTTCCTCGCCGAAAGAGTCTCCAAATGCTTCCTAATTAAGCTTGGCAATTTTAGCCTGGCCCGATTTTGGCACTGATTGACTGGGCCACGGGCCAAAATAGTTTGGCCCGACCAAAACAACAAAAATGACATTGTTTTATAATTTTTAATTAAAAAATAAGGATGGGTCGGGTTGGCCTACCTCGCCCATGGCCCATCCAGCCACAGGTCGGGTCGCAAGCCAAACCACAAACCATCTAATAAGGGGTCAGGCTAGGCTGAGTCAGGAGCAGCTCGGGCCCGGCCTAACCCATTGACATCCTTATTCCTAATTAGAGTTGAACCATTGAAGGTGATCTTCTTCTCTGAGTTGGTCAATTTTCCAAGTATGGGTTCCTTTGTGTTGCATCTTAACTTTTCTTCTTCTTTTTACCTTTAGTCGTTGTTCTGTAATAGGTAGTCATTAGCTTTCTCTTGGAGGAGTCACATATTACTCTCATCCCAGGTAAAAGCTGACCTCGAGATATCAACTTACTTGATTCTTTTGTACTAACTTAGTGTCTTCTTCCTTAATCTAGATTTCCAGCTAGTAGTTAGAGATAATAGGGTTTTGTTTTGGAGAGATAGCTTCAATCCCCAATCTTCATTAAACTCGTTAGTGAAGTCTTCCCTCTTTGTAAATGTGTGCTTAACTTCTTTAAAGTTGATATGCTCATCTGCTTGGATTTCTTGCATCTGTTTTTTGTGTGATTTATACATCTTATAATTACCTAGGCCTTACTATTTCTGTACTTTATTATATTTTTAATTCCAGCATAATAGCTCTCTCCATATCTGATGAAGGGCTCGGGGGACCTAACTATTTTTATCATAATAGTGACTTTAGAGGAAAACACACTTAATTATGCATCCCCTAAACATAGCACACACACAGTTAACATTCTCAACCTTATCATAAGAAGTAGTCTTAATTAATAGATCATAAAATTAACACTGCTAGAATGTTGGGACATTCAAATAAGAAGTCTTCTATTGAATTTTCATAATAAAACTGTTTACATAAATTTATCACAGAATGTCAACGTGACAACTAGTTTGCGATGACAAAAATGAGCTCCAATGAGAGGAATGTGGAAAAATTCTCACTGATGAGAACATATCGATGCACAAAAATTCTCCTCATTAAAGTATAGTCAGCTCTTGCTTTCAATGGCCAATTTTCTTCCTTAAGGTTTTAGTATTATCCGAATTAGCTCTCTTTCTTTAATATCTGTATCTCATTTTCTACTAGGAAGCTATTAGATGAACGTTTGATTGTATATACTATGTGTTGTGTAAAGCTTCCTCGAATCTTTAAGAGAACATAGATGAAAATAGAGGTGGTGGCAATATCCCGATGGTCCGTACAATATTAAGGAAATCGATTGTTTTGGAATAGTTTTCGTTTCCAAAAACTATGTTCATTCAATCAGTTATGCATGTGTGTAAATTTGAGTTCCTTATACCGTTTGACTTAGCTATTTAAGTTCTATACTATTTGTTTCTTAAGTAAAACATATCGTACGTGCGGTTTATCTAATTCAGTGATCTATACTGCATCTAGGGAATTGGTCACTATATATTCTGCTAGTTTAGTTAAAGCCAAGAAGTTCTTGAAAGAGGGTGTCTATAAACCAACACTTGAGGGAAGATCATTGACTGTTTCAATTGATATGCAAGGAGCCTTCTTGAGAATCTAGACATAGGGAACTCCTTTACCTTATCTACCGAATCTTATATCACTTAGAATCTATAAAAATAATTAGTTCTTTTCCTTTTCAATTGGATTAGGTGTGAAACTTCATTTATTGTTTTGTATGTAAGAGTTGTTAAACTTCTAATTAAAATCTTGTATTACTTACCATATATTATTATGTTGTATTACTTACCATATATTGTTTTTTTGTAAGAATCATATATGATCATTATATAACAAACTTCATGTTAAAAATATTTGAAAATTTTGTGACACCATAAAAATTGTCAAATCATATAATTTAAAAGATAAGAATAAAAAGAATAAATCTATCTGAAAGTTTGAAAGGTGTAGTTTCACAAAAATTCAGGCTCAGTCGCAATTGTTTCTAGCACAAGCGAAAACAGAAAAAATTAAACGTAAAATAACAAATCAACACTGAAATTTGTTAACACAATTTGACACACCTTGCCTACATCTATAGGGCCCTCACCTAGCTTAATTAATTTCAACTGTGATACAACAATAGTTTTAATTAAGGCATTACAGAGCCACTCACCCAACCCTTGACAGTATCCCTCATCCTCACTATCCGTGAAAGTAGATCACACCCAATAGTATGACCACCTCGTACTAACCTCAATAGGATTTTCTTAACAATATTTGATAATAAAATATAAAAATAAAATAACTCAAGTGATTGAAATAACAATGAACATAAACAAAGAAACTTGAGAAAGAAAATAACTTCCTTAACAATGTAGCTTTGTCAATGAAAGAATGAGAAGTTGCCCATCAAGAGAATCTGCTGTGAAGCTTCAATATCGTCACTGGAACATCTCACGCATAGCAACCACAAAATGTCTCAAATCAATAAACGTTTCATCATCAAAATGTTAATCCAATAGAGCTGCAACAACCACTACAACTACTAGAGTTTTTTTTTACATAAAATC
This sequence comes from Erythroxylum minutifolium, assembly GCA_027123815.1. Lineage (NCBI taxonomy): Eukaryota > Viridiplantae > Streptophyta > Magnoliopsida > Malpighiales > Erythroxylaceae > Erythroxylum > Erythroxylum minutifolium. The sequence continues at coordinate 2,860 of JAOTJB010330779.1, forward strand.
AACAAAAAAGATAACAACTATAAAGTCACGAAAACTTATGGAATTTTCGCACACCAACATAAAAAATGACAGCCTAAAAGCACACCTGATTAATACCCAATCAACCCAAAAATAAACACACCATAGACCATGAACAATAGCACCAGAATAATACAAAAACTAGAAAAAGGAATCAGCTACAAAATTCCCAAAAAGCACTCTTAATTGTCGTTGGACAATGAAAAATACCCATCCAAGAATAATGATCGATATCAGCCAGAACACAGCCTATATACCCAAATCACCCAGTCAAGTATCGTATAAACCAAAAGAAAATTCTTAGCAGCAAAACTACCCAATCAACAACAAAACAAAAGAAAATGTAGCACACCACACAGTCAGCCCAGGTTGCATAATGGACCAGAAAAGGTTGCTGCAAAATACATAATCCCTTCACCCAAAAACAGCAACATACATAGAAATATCTTAACCTGATTAGCTATAAATGTTTTTGTCAATACAAACCATAAAATCCCAGTTGTCAAACACAACACTGCCTGTCATTTTTCAACACCAAAAATGTCATAGTTGCAGTCCCAAAACTTGCGTGAATACCTTAACAAAATAGATTCAATTGTCAATCAAATCTCCTACAAATTTTACTTCCTTAGATAATTATTATCCAAAAATAGACTATATATTTGAATCTCTTCTTGATTAGGATTTTAATCCTTATCAAAACTTGGCTAGAGTCCCACATAAGCACAACTAGTTCCAATTATCAAATAATATCTAAAATTAAATAATAAGATATAATCACCTATATCTTAAACACTATGTGATATTAATTAATTTTGAGTTTATAGTTTCATAAAATATTGAACTGATTTGACAATTTTGGTAGTTAAATTTATTTTTAAACTTAGAATCATTGTCAATAATATTAAATTTGATTTTGTTGTTTAAACTTTTGGCGACGATGGTTTAACATTTTTGTTGTCAAAAGTTCAGCTTTTCACGATGAGCCTTTGGCAATGAAAATGCTAAGCGGTCGCAAAAGGATGAGCTTTTTGTGACGATTCCTATAAATCATTGCCAAAGACATGTATTTAGTGACGATTCTGCAAAATGTCGCAAAAAGATAAGCTTTTGGAGATGTTATTAAAAATTATCGCCAAAAACTAACTTTTAGTGGCAATTTTCAAAGCTAAAAGTCACCTTTGTTGTAGTGAATAACATTTACCTGAAAAACTAATAAACAAGTAGGCATTCAGACTAATACACTAAACTTATAACCAATATCCTATAATCCATCCATATAACTCATCTATTATTTCAAATCAACCCCCACCTATATTTATCTACCTATTATCTTGTCCTAGAAACAAACCTCACCCTCTCCTCTCCTGATGAGAAGAGAGACTTCACTCTCAGAATTACGAAGAAAGATAAGAACTTGATTCTTAACTCTTATCTTGATTATATAATGGAGAAGTCTAATGACATACAAAAGGAATAATCAAGATAGGTTTTGTACACGAATTCAAGAATCGGCTAATTGGAATCAAGAGGACATTCATGGGAATTTGTTCCTTTTAAGTAGCCAAAGCACTTTTGGTACTTTGACTATACACCCTTTCAAAAAAACATAGATCATGGAAGAAATAAAAGATTTTTCTAATGGACAAATGTTTTATTATAGGACTAGGAGAAGATGGAAGAGAGGTCATTTGCTTTATAGACCTCTTAGTAATGGTAAATCGAGCATGATTACATAGTCTATTATCTTGGTCATGATATTTACAATCTTGAATTGACTGATGTTCACAATAATGAGGAAACTTTCAATGAAATCAAACTCGAAATCATTTATTATCATTGAAGATATTGATTGTTATATTAATTTGAGTATTAGAAAGTGTTGGAAAATCAGGTCAGAATTTGATCCCGAGTGTAATGGAATAATTACAAAACTTTTCCGTATTTATTTCCTGAAAGCCAAGATCAGTAAAATTATATAAAATGATTAATGCATAAATCATAATAAAACATGAATCTTAATTCATACTTATCTCGAAGCTTGATCATATTCTTATCGTACCTTTTGAACCATTTTTGAAATTGACTCATTTCAACCACAGTAGCCATACAAGTGTCTGGCTTCTAACGGTATCCATAAAACGAAAACTCTACAACTGTTGTGAAGAGGGTTAGGTAAGGAGTGCTAACTCCATTAGAGCTTAAGTTTATTTACAATAGGTTTTGGACATTCTAGTAATTTATTCTAATTTTAATTAATATTCAATTAGAATTACAAATATTTCTAATTTAATACCAATAATGCCCAAATAAGATGTAATATCTCATATTGATCCTTATTAATTAAATATCTAATGTTTAATCATAAAGTTTCTTAAACTTTATAATCAACTCCAACTTGATTAAAATATCTTTTCTCTCTTTAACTCGTTCTTTATATTTAACCCATTAGGTTCTTAAATATGTTAGCAATGAATATAAATTATAATCCTAAATCATATCTAGGATTATATAAGTTAAACTCCTTTAATTTATCTCTAATTATCTAATTAAATAATTTATATTTATAGATTAAGTTGCATTCTTTAAAAGAGTTACTACTTTTTCCCACATCTGATTAGCATCTCCTTCTAATTTCCATTCTTCTCCATATATAACTCTAACCCTAAGTTGTTCTTCCGTATTCCCTTTTACATTTAATCATCTGACTCTGGTACACTTCCTACGACTTATTTTCTTCCTCCAACCCCGAATTAAAATATCCATAATCAACATCTTATATTGTCTAAAATTCTCACTAATTCATGTGACTTCTCTGTAAGGGTCTTAATGTTCTAAAAACTTATCCTTAATCTATTAACGTCTTCTCTTCTCTTTGACCTAAAACTCATCAAAGGCCTAGCCCTTGCTCTATCATTAGAAATCAAAACCATCATTCCTACCTTAATGCCCAATACAAACTATAGAAGACAAGCCAAACGAGACCCTAAACAACTGTAAGATTACTCGAGAAAGGAAACAAGGATTGATAACGACCACAAGCAAATCAAAATTTAGATGGTCCAAGATCTAAACCAATAATAGTTGCCTTGTACCTTACTCTCAACTGACTAATAGCCAATGACAGAGACTAATTTGTATAAATAAATAGCAACTGAGTTTTGCAGAATGCTAAGATATAGTATTAGACAGTTAAAAAAGAACAATCAAAATATTGTAAAATATAAACAAAAGAACTAAAAACTTTCAATGATTCAATAAAGACTAAAAGTTGGATCCCAACAACCAAAAAGGAATGAATCAACCATAAGCAAACACAATATAAAACCAATCACAAGTATGTCTAATAGAGAAGAAAATTTTATGAGATACTAATTATCTAGATAAAGGAAATAATTAAACCGATCTGATTTGTTTAAGATACCACACACAAGCTCCATATATTCTCGTCGTAGATAGCACCATTCAATAAAAATTCCTCCATTGTGGGGCTCACTCTGAATCTGCAAAAGAAGAAAGCAAAACATGACGTTTTCTAAAAGCCAAACTAGGAAACGTCTAAAATAGGACTAAAAATCAACCTAGTAAAACCTAAACTATTGTAGATAATGGTTAAAATATTAAAGCAATAAGAGCCAAATGTGGAAGAGAAAGGTGAAGGCTGGGTTGGATTCGTTTTTAAGGTAATAAATATTCAAGAGTTGATTCACTAACAGAGACAACTAGTCAAAGTTGCTCCTATTTCTAACGGTGGTCAGCTAAGAGGTAGTGGAGGTGTAAATATCCTCAATTCCAAATCTATGACTGTTAAAGTAAGCAGGTACAAACCCAATACCTGAAAGTTTAGCTAACACTAGTTCCAATCTTTAAGCTCCTATAGTACTCAAAGCAACAGTCTTTGATCAGATCAAGCCCCGGTAGATCAAGATTGAATAAAACCGATATCAGCACCATGAAATTCACACAAATTATCAATCTAAATTAGACTCCAAAGGTTGCCATGAAAATGTAGAATAAAACCAAAACTAGGAACTCAAATATGACAGCAAAATACTTGGTATCGTCCAAACCTCGTAACCAAATCATGTCTAACTAATTTAGAAATATGTTTAAAGCTAACATGACTTAGCTTTTTGTGCCAAATCAGTTTTTCATCATCATTTGATATAAGACATGAAATATTTTGACTTTTCAAATTGTCTAAGTTAATTTTATAGAGATTATTTCGTCTTTTGGCATAAAAGAATATGAAACCGTCCTTGTTTTTGACTAGGCAAGAATTTTGATTAAAGGATATTTCAAATCTAGAATCACATAATTGACTTATATTAATTAGATTATGCTTTAAGTCATCAACTAGCAGAATATTATCAATAGACGAAAGAGAATCTTTACCAATTTTATTAATCCCAATTATTTTGCCCTCTTGTTATCTCTAAAAGTTACTAATCCTCCTTGCTTATGTTAGAGGTCTAAGAACATAGACCTTTTGCCCATCATGTATCGCAAGTAGCCACTGTCCAAATACCATTGGTAGTGGTTGCTTCTTCCAAGTAAGGAGATCTGCAGCATATATAAAATCCTTTTGAGGTAACCATATTCTCTTGGGTCCTTTAGGGTTAGTCATATAATTTTTCTTTAAATAATAAGAATATTGTTTCTTTTTCTTTTTATTAGGAACAAAATTCCTATTATGAACAAATTTCTTATTATAAAGAACATTACTATTATGAATAGTATTTTTATTATTAAAGCCTAATTCGCTTTTATCATTTGGATGTCTATAACTTCCAATCATGTCATTCATCCTTTTTGTACTTTCTGTAAATTTCAATAAATCTGCTGAAAGACTATTAATCCTTTGTTTTAGTAGATTAATTTCCTCATATCTATCTACAGTTACTTTCTTTTTCATATCATCTACTTGTTTTTGAGGCAGACATTTTCTTCTTCTAAAAGTTTTGTGTTCTTCAAATTTTCAACAAATTTCTTTTTCAATAGCCTATATTGTTTTAATATAACATGTGAATCTTCTAACATTTCTAAATAGGCATCCTGAAGATCATCAAAGTTAGAAATTACCTCATCATCGCTTTCCCCTTAGCTACTAGGCGTATATTTGCTTGTTCTGATATTTCTGAGTCAGATTTAGATTCAGACGAATCCAGATCTTGCCATGTTGCCATGATGCTCTTTTTGTTTTCTTAATTTTTCTTTTGTTTTCTTTTGAGCAATGGACTTTCAGACTTGTAGTGCCATGGTTTATTACACTCATAGTAGACGATAGAACTTTTCTCATTCTTCGAATCATCTTTGCTATTCTTTTTGAAAGAGAAGTATTTATTTCCCCTTGATTTCTTTTTTCACATCGTTCTAATCTTTCTTGAAATGAAGGATAACTCATCTTCATCTTGACTAGTATCATCATTCTTAATTTCTTCAATCTTTAATGCTTTTAAAGATATACTTCTATTTTTCTGCATCTTCTGATTCTTCTGACTAGCCTTCAATACAATAAATTTATCCCTTCTAGGTTTATCTTCAGCATCAAGCTCTACTTTATGGATTTTCAATGAACTAAGTAATTCGTCTAGCTTCAGCTTGCTTAAATCCTTGGCCTCCTGTATTACTGTAACTTTGGGTCTCCATTTTTTTGGAAGACTTCTGAGAATTTTTCAGACATGATCTTGACTGTCGTAGATTCTCCCCAGAGCTTTAAATACATTCATAATTGTTTGGAATCGTCCAAACATCTGATTAATAGACTCTTCATCTTTCATCTTGAACAGCTCATACTGATGAACAAGAATACCAATCTTGGTTTCTTTCACCTGGTTTATGCCTTCATATGTAATGGCTAATGTGCCCCATAATTCCTTTGTAGATTCGCATCCATAAACCTTATCATATTCAGTTCTACTTAGAGCATAACTTAAAAAGAACCTATCCTTTGAGTTTAATTGAAAGCGAGCTTTCTAATCAACCGCCATTGGTCACGAGAGATGTTTTTCCCTTCATTATTTGTTGGGATATATGGACCATTTCAAATGGTATCCCAAAGATCATTGTGTGAGGATTATATGAAGACCCGTATCCTGTCTTTCCAATAATGATAATTTTCACCATTGAATGCAGGGGGTCTTAAGACCGAGGCACCTTTAGCTATAAAAACATATGATTCAGTCATAGATCTTTATCCTCACTTTGTAAGAGTGCTTCTTGGAAACCTTGCTCTAATACCAACTGAAGTAAATCACTTGTTAATATATAAATCACTTATAATATGAAAAATACACAAGAAAGCAGATTGAATTATGTTATTCTATTAAATCGTCTAAGATATGAATCTTTAAAATCTTCTTGATTTTTTTGACAAATTTAGACGATTACAAGTTTACACAATGCACTTAATTTGATGAGTAATGTAATAGAAAAAATTAGTATCTATTCTTCTAATAACAATAAAATTAAAAAGGTAAGAGTTAGAGAATATGACACGGTAATTTATACTGGTTCACCCTTAACCTGGGGCTACATCCAATCCTCAAAGTTTGTCTAAGATTTCACTATCTCCTTCAATGTTACAAGTATTATTTCTACAATTGTAGGGCCTCTTCAGGTCTCTTTCACAAGGTATACTTTATCTGCTTCCTTAGCCTCTGTAGGCTCTAGCCTTCCTTCCTTTCTCTCGAAAAGATATTGTTTGAGCTTTCGCACTCACGTTACAGATGTATTTGCTCTCTTTCTTTCTTTCTTTTCTCTCAGAATATTTTTCACAGCATAAGTACTTGAGCACATAATTTCTCTTGAGTATTTTTGTACATTTAAAGTTCTTATTGAAGTCTACGACTACAACTAATATTTATAACCTAAATCTCCAACGGTATTCTTGAGAAATCTGCTTGTAGAGTCTTCTAAAGTCTATTATTAGTTGAGTCCTATAACTAACTCCAACTAACTATTCTTTAATTACAATGACTTGCTTAGATTCGTATACTTCGTCTAATGTCTTAGACTTGATCACTTCATCTGATCCTTCTTATTCATCTTTTACTTAAGTATCATTTTGATTTGATGATTTGTGCCACTTATATTTATCTGCGTAACTAACAAATTTATCAAAACAATTAACACACTCCTATTATTATTACTATTTGACTTTCATCAAAATCAATAGAAGAAGTGAAGTCTTCTTGACTTAACAGAAACTGGATTCATACTCTGTAAAAATCCATTCTGATCATATCAAGAATTATAATGAAACACATATGAGTTTACCACTCGTCAAGATTATGGCTCGTAATAAATGAATGCTAAGGTGTGTGTTTCAAGATTAAAGTAACGGCCTACTTTATTCTTTAAAACATACAGCATTCTAAATTCATTTAATAGTGCCATTACTGATAGTAGTCAACTTCTATCATGATTTAAAACTCATCATTTCCTTGAAGTAAACTCCTTTTCTTACACGGAGGTAAATTGCAACACTACAGTCTAAACCATAATCAAGCGGCCAACTTCATTATTCAACTGTGAATCAATTAATTTAGATTCTAATAATATATATGTTTCTTATATGTCCCCATGTATATGTATATGTATATTACTTACAAAAGAACCTTGGTACCTTATGACTAGTTATATTATGCTCACACAAATAAATCTAAACTCTTTTGTTCAATAATATAAACATTTTCATTACAATGTTGTAACTGGAATAAAATTAAGTTATATGTAAATACACTTGCTTTTCAAGGCACTATATTTACATAACCCTAACAATGAGGGACGTAAAATTCATTACATGTTGTTAAAGTTGTGCTCTAAAGGCAATCACCTCTAGCACTTTTCTACAGACTATTTTTTGATTAATAAAGCAAAAGGCATTTTTTTCATTAATTTGATATTTGTTTATATATGAATTGATATTGATTTTAAATCGAATTAATGAAGTCTATGATACAAAATATAGCATAAAGGAAATCATTATCAGATTATGATAATGAGATCCCTATCATGTGCAATTATGTTAGTATCTAAATAATCCCTAGTCATAGGATTAATAAGATAAGACATTATTAATCTAGAAAGACTAGTACATATTATACTCCTTGATTTGATCAAGCAATGGATCTCATAAAATGTAAGCATAAGATGTTTAGAGTTAATATGTGGACGCTTACTAAGGGTAGTAAGTACATTAGATGGCCCGCTATAAGATTATAATATGGATGATCTATCGAATGTCAATGATTAATATCATCATAGCAATGGTGCAAATATTCTTAGACTTGAGGTACTTATGGATATCTTAGATATAAATCCTATGTTTGACACTATTCCTTATTACTTTAAGACGAGGTCGCTCTTAGGGTGGTGGTTAGGTACAGCTATTTGTATTCGCAGGTAATTGGGTAGCTAATAAAGGATTCATCACTCCTGATAGAAAGAGATGATACCCACGGCCTCTTGTCGGGGTCATTACTCGGGAGTCTCTGGCTAGAGCACTTATATGTCATAAAGAGAGTCTTCAATGACATATAGAGCAATGAGATCGCAAGATAAGAACTAACATCACTTGAACTAGATGTGACGTAGTCAGTCTAGTGGGAGTTGAGACATAGCCCATACTTCGAACCATGTGGGGTATAGTATGATGAAAGGATGAATTGCATGGTAATTGTCTATGGAAAGGTTCATAAGTTAGATAATTAACTATCAAAGAGTTTATGTGTTAATCCACTTATATTTTGGCAAATAGACATCATGAACCCTTCATGATGTGTTTGAATTAAGAGTTAATTCAAGTTCCTAAAATAACCAGGAACCGAAGGGGTCACATGCATAAAAGTCGGATGAAAAACAAATGTGTATGGCCTATTTTATGCTGATCACAATCATGACAGAAGCTGCGAAGTGATATATAAATGAGTTCTTCACTTATGTGCACGAGGTTCCTTCACTTCTTACATACTCAATTGATAGAGAAAGGGCTCTAGAAGAGTTATAGAGAGAGTGAGAATTGTTCTTAAGTTATCTTCATGCAAATTAATGCAATTGTTGTATAAATGTTACATGTATATAAGATATCCTTGATCTATCCCCCATATTGAACATCTACTTGAATCCATCAAGTTTGGTGTTCTAAAATCCTTACACATTGTTTCATCTTCTTTCTTTGCGTGTTCTTAGGTGATCAAGAAAGGATTTGGTGTTTGAAACAACCCAAACAAGGAGAAGAATCAAGAAAGGAGGAGATACACAAGGTAAAAGGTTTACATTTCATATTCTTTTTATACATATCTATGCATGCATGTATGATCTTGTGGATTTAGGGTTGTCATGGTGTCGAAATCTTGATTCTGACACTTTCATTGCGTCCACATACATGTGATGCATACAACCATGGCTAACCAAAATAGTGGTGTCAAAGTAATGTTTGTGCATGTAATAGATGATGTATTGAACATGTGCAAAGTGTTTGCTAGGTTGTGACTGACTTGCATGTTGTTTTGGAAAAAAATTTTTAAATTGTAGAAAGATTTTTTCTATTTTTCTTTCACAAAAATGTTTATAAGATGTTATATTATGTTTTTGTAAAATGATATTATAATTGAATGTCATTTGATATTTTATTTCGAATTTATATCCAGACTATTCATATATTGATTTTTGGGATTTTCTAGAAAACTGATTGCATGTGCTAATTTTGAAAAATTCGTATTAATTCTAGAAACAATTTTCTATTTTTCTTTTAATGAAATGTTTGTACGATGTTATATTATTTTTTGTAAAAGAAAAATGCAATTGAATGTCATTTCCTATTTTAATACGAATTTAGTTTTAACTTGATGCATGTATGAAGTTCTAGAAATTCTGGAAATGTGATGAACATGCATGCATGAAAATTCCATGTTAATTTTTATAAATTTTTTTTTATAAATTTTATGCATGCATATTCAAGATGAGATGTTGCCACCTGTATGAGATGCATGGCACTTGTTGTTAAAGTGGTTATCTTATGCATGCATGATGTAATGGTTGACTAATGTTAGAAGTAATGTGACAAGTGTCATACACATATGATATGCTGGTTATTTCCTATTTTTAATAAATAATTCATAAGAATTACATTCTGTAATCTTTTATTAGAAACATTTAGAATGGTTATAAGACTCTAGAAGTTTTCTAGAATTAATTGAATTTGATACAATTAATAAATAAAGTCAAAGTTAACATTGATCAACTTTTTGAAAGTTGATGGAGTTGACTTACATAATGACTTATAGTATATATATTTCGATTATGAGGCCTAAATAAGGTTCTTATGTGATAAGAAATATATTATTTTGATGACAATAACATGTTTAATGCATGTGCTTGAAATTAGGGTTTTGGAAATTTTTTGAATATCGAATCGGTCTCTTTAGTGTCTAGTAGGTTAACTTATTTATCTTGACGA
>JAOTJB010330787.1:0-13339 GCA_027123815.1 Erythroxylum minutifolium
GTGGGAAAAATAGCCCGTTGACTCGGCCGTAAGTCAATTTTGGTGGGAAAACAACCTGTTAACACTCCTTTGGCGGGAAAAACAGCCTGTTGGCACTCCAGGAAGGCACTTTCGGTGGGTAAAATAGCCTATTGGGCATTTTCGGTGGGAAAAACAGCCAGTTCGCACACTTTCGGAGGGAAAAACATCTCGTTGGCGCGGTCGCAAGGCACTTTTGGTGGGAATAATAGCCTCTTGGGCCCTTTTCACTGTGAAAAATAGCCCGTTGGGCACTTTCAGTGGGAAAAAAAGCCCGTTGGCACATCTTCGATGGGAAAAACAGCCCGTTGGGAGACCTTCAGTGGGAAAAATAGCCCGATGGGCAAATTCGTTGGGAAAAACGACACGTTGGCACACCTTCGATGGGCAAAATAGCTAGTTATAATGGGCAGAAGGCACTTTTGGTGGGAAAAACAGCCAGCTAGGCACCTTCGGTGGGAAGAACAGCCCGTTGGAGCTCCTTTGATGGGCAAAACAACCTGTTGACACGACTGCAAGGCACTTTTGGAGGGAAAAACTGTCCATTAGGTACCTTCGGTGGGAAAAACAGCCCGTTGGGCACCTTTCGTGGAAAAAACAGCTCGTTGGCAAACCTTCGGTGGGAAAAATAGCCCGTTGGCACACCTCCATGGGGAAAAACAAACCGTTGGCACGGCCGCAAGGCACTTTCATTGGGAAGAACAGCACGTTAGGCACCTTCGGTGGGAAAAACAACATGTTGGGCACTTTCGGTGGGAAAAATAAACCGTTGGTAAACCTTCTGTGGGCAAAATAGCCCGTTGGCATGCCCACAAGGCACTTTCAATGGAAAAAATGTCCCGTTGGGCAACTTCGGTGGGAAAACAGCCCATTGGCCCACCTTCAGTGGGCAAAACAGCTTGTTGGGACGACCGCAAGGCACTTTCAGTGGGAAAAATAGCTCGTTAGCAAACCTTTGGTGGGAAAAACAACCCGTTAGCAAACCTTCGGTGGGAAAAATAGCCCGTTGGCACACCTCCATGGGGAAAAACAGAGCGTTGGCACGGTCGAAAGGCTATTTTGTTGGGACAAACGGTCCATTAGGCACCTTCGGTGGGAAAAACAATACATTGGGCACTTTCGGTGGGAAAAACAGCCCGTTGGCTAAGCTTTGGTGGGCAAAATAGCCCGTTGGCACACTCACAAGGCATTTTTGGTGGGAAAAATGGCCCGTTGGGCAACTTTGGTGGGAAAACAGCCCGTTTGGTGGGCAAAATAGCCCATTGGCATGGCCGCAGGGCACTTTCAGTGGGAAAAATAGTCTGTTGGGCAACTTTGGTGAGAAAAACAGTCCATTGGTACACCAGTGGGAAAAAAAACCCGTTGGCACGGCCGCAAGGCATTTTTTATGAGAAAAACAGCCCGTTGGGCAACTTCGGTGGGAAAAACAGCCTGTTGGCACGACCACAAGGCACTTTCGGTGAAAAACAGCCGGTTGGGCACCTTTGGTGGGAGAAACAGCCCGTAAGGTGATTTCGGTGAGAAAAAAAGCCCGTTGGGCAACTTCGGTGGGAAAAATAGCCGCACGACCGCAAGGCACTTTCGGTGAAAAATAGCCGGTTGGGCACCTTCGGTGGGAGAAACAGCACGTAAGGTGATTTCGGTGACAAAAAAATCCCGCTGGCACGGATGCAAGGCACTTTCGGTGAAAAAAATCCCGTTGCGCACCTTCGGTGGGAAAAATAACCCGCAAGGAGATTTCGGAGAAAAAAACTACCCATTGGGCACCTTTGGTGGGAAAAATAGCCCGTCGGTACCTTTGGCGGGAAAAATAGCCCATTGGGGACTTTTGGTGGAAAAATAGCCCGTTTGCAAACCCTCGGTGGGCAAAACAGCGTGATGGCATCGCTGCAATGCACTTTCGGTGGGAAAAACTGCTCGTTGGGAATCTTCGGTTTGAAAAATAGCCCATTCGCACACCTTTGGTGGGCAAAATAGCCCGTTGGCACTGCCGTAAGGCACTTTTGGTGGGAAAAACAGCCTGTTGGGCAACTTCGATTGGAAAAACAGCCCTTGGCACACCTTCGGTGGGCAAAACTGTCCGATGGGAACAATAGCCCGTTGGGCACTTTCAATGGGAAAAACAACCTGTTGGCACACCTTCGGTGGGAAAAACAGCCCTTTGCCATGGCTGCAAGGCACTTTTGGTGGGAAAAATGGCCCGTTAGGTAACTTCGGTGGGAAAAACAACCGGTTGACACGGCAGCAAGGCACTTTCGGTGGGAAAAAAAGCCCGTGGGCACCTTCAGTGGGAAAAGCAGCCCGTTGGTCACTTTTAGTGGAAAAATAGCCCATTGGCACGGTCGCAAGGCACTTTCGGTGAAAAAACATCCCGTTTGGCACCTTCGGTGGGAAAAACAGCCCGCAAGGAGATTTCGGTGAGAAAAACTACCCGTTGGCACTGCTGCAAGCCACTTTCGATGTGGAAAATAGCCCGTGGGCACCTTCCATGGGAACAATAACCCGTTGGCACCTTCGGTGGGAAAAATAGCCCGTGGGCACCTTCGATGGGAAAAACAACCCATTGGGGACTTTCGGTGGAAAAATAGCTCGTTTGCAAACTTTTGGTGGGCAAAACAGCATAATGGCATTGTCGCAACGCACTTTCGGTGGGAAAAAGAGCCTGTTCGAAATCTTCAGTCTGAAAAATAGCCTATTGGCACACCTTTGGTGGGCAATACAGCCTGTTGGCACTGCCGCAAGGAACTTTCGGTGGGAAAAATAGCCTCTTAGGCAACTTCGATTGGAAAAACAACCTGTTGGCACACCTTCGGTGGGGAAAACTGCCCGTTGGCACAGCTGCAAGGCACTTTCGGTTGGAACAACAGCCTGTTGGGCACTTTTGGTGGGAAAAACAACTCGTTGGCACACCTTCGGTGGGAAAAATAGCCCGTTGGCATGGTTGCAAGGCACTTTCAGTGGGAAAAATAGTCCGTTGGGCAACTTCGATGGGAAAAACAACCAGTTGGCACACCTTTGGTAGGCAAAACACCCCGTTGGCTCAGCTGCAAGGCACTTTCGGTGGGAAAAATAGCACGTTGGGCATGTTCAGTGGATAAACATCCCATTGGGAACCTTTGGTAGGAAAAACAGCCCGTTGGCACACCTTCGGTGAGAAAAACAGGTCGTTGGGCACCTTCGATGGGAAAAAAAGCCCGTTGGTACATAGGTTGGAAAAACAGCCCGTTGGCACATCTGCAAGGCACTTTTTTTGAGAAAACAGCCCATTGGGTAACTTCGGTGGGAAAAACAGCCCGTTGGCACGCCCGCAAGGCACTTTAGGTGAAAAAACATCCCGTTGGGCACCTTCGGTGGGAAAAACAACCCGCAAGGAGATTTCAGTTAGAAAAACTACCCGTGGCCACCTTCGGTAGGATAAAACCCCACCGGCACACCTTCAGTGAGCAAAACAGCCTGTTGGCAAGGCCGCAAGTCACTTTCGGTGTGAAAAATAGCCTGTGGGCACCTTCTGTGGGAACAACAACCCGCTGGGCACCTTCAGTGGGAAAAACAGCCTGTGGGCACCTTCGGTGGGAAAAACAGCACATTGTGGACTTTCGGTGGAAAAATAGCCCATTTGCAAACCTTCGGTGGGCAAAACAGCCTGATGGCATTGCCGCAACGCACTTTTGGTGGAAAAAACAGCCTGCTGGGAATCTTTGGTTTGAAAAATAGCCCATTGGCACACCTTTGGTGGGTAAAACAACCCGTTGGCACTGCCGCAAGGCACTTTCGGTGGGAAAAATAGCCTGTTGGGCAACTTTGATTGGAGAAACAGCCCGTTGGCACACCTTCAGTGGGCAAAACTGCCCGTTGGCACGGCCACAGGGCACTTTCAATGGCAACCCGTGGGCACACCTTCGGTGGAAAAACAGGGCACTTTCGGTGGGAAAACAGGCCGTGGGTACCTTCAGTGGGAAAAATAGCTCGTTGGGCATTTTTAGTGGAAAAATAGCCCGTTGGCATGATCGTAAGGCACTTTCGGTGAAAAAACATCCGGTTGGGCACCTTCGGTGGGAAAAACAGCCCGCAAGGAGATTTCGGTGAGAAAAAATGCCCGTTGGCCACCTTCAGTGGGATAAAACCCCGCCGGCACACCTTCAGTGAGCAAAATAGCCTGTTGGCATGGCCGCAAGTCACTTTCAGTGTGAAAAATAGTCCGTGGGCACCTTCCACGGGAGCAATAACCCGTTGGGCAACTTCGGTGGGAAAAACAGCCCGTGGGCACCTTCGGTAGGAAAAACAACTCGTTGGGGACTTTAGGGGGAAAGATAGCCCGTTTGCAAAACTTCGATGGGCAAAACAGCCAGATGCCATTGCCGTAATGCACTTTCAGTGGGAAAAATAGCCTATTGGAAATCTTCGGTTGGAGAAACAGCCCATTGGCACACCTTTGGTGGGCAAAACAGCCCGTTGGCACTGCCGCAAGGCATTTTCAATGGCAAAAACTACCTGTTGGGTTACTTCAATTGGAAAACAACCCGTTGGCATACCTTCGGTTGGTAAAACTGCCCGTTGGCACGGCCCCAAGGCACTTTTGGTGGGAAAAACAGCCTGTTGGGCACTTTTGGTGGGAAAAACAACCCGTTGGCACACCTTTGATTGGAAAACAGCCCTTTGGCCTGGCCGCAAGGCACCTTTGGTGGGAAAAACAGTCGGTTGACATAACAACAAAGCACTTTCGGTGGGAAAAACAGCCGTTAGCATGACCACAAGGCACTTTCAGTGGGAACAATAGCCCGTTGGGCACTTTCGTTGGGAAAAACAACCCGTTGGTGCCCCTTCGGTGGGAAAATAGCCCTTTGACACGGCAGCAAGGCACTTTCGGTGGGAAAAACAGCCCGTTGGGTACCTTCGGTGGGAAAAATAGCCTATTGGGCACTTTCGCTGGGAAAAATAACCCGTTGGCAAACCTTCTGTTGGCAAAATAGCCTGTTGGCATGGCTGCAAGGCACTTTCAGTGGGAAAAACAGTCCGTTGGGCAACTTCGATGGGAAAAACAACCCGCTGGCACACCTTTGGAAGGCAAAACACCCCGTTGGCTCAATTGTAAGGCACTTTTGGTGGGAATAATAGCACGTTGGGCATGTTCGGTGGGTGAACATCCTTTTGGGCACCTTTGGTGGGAAAAACAGCCCGTTGGCAAACCTTCGGTGAGAAAAATAGATCGTTGGGCACCTTCGATGGGAAAAAAAGCCCGTTGGTACACTAGTGGGAAAAACAAACCGTTGGCACTACCGCAAGGCACTTTTTGTGAGAAAAACAGCCCGTTGGGCAACTTCGGTGGGAAAAACAGCCCGTAGCCACGATCGCAAGGCACTTTCGGTGAAAAATAGTCGGTTGGGCACCTTCGGTGGGAGAAACAGCCCGTAAGGTGATTTAGGTAAGAGAAAAAGACCGTTGGGTAACTTTGGAGGAAAAAATAGCTCGTTGGCACGGCCGGAAGGCACTTTTGGTGAAAAAACATCCCGTTGGGCACCTTCGGTGGGAAAACAACCCGCAAGGAGATTTCGGTGAGAAAAATTGCCCGTTGGCCACCTTCGGTGGGATACAACCCTGCCGGCACACCTTCAGTGAGCAAAACAGCCTGTAGGCACGGCCGGAAGTCACTTTCGGTGTGAAAAATTGCTCGTGGGCACCTTTCGTGGGAAAAACAACCCGTTAGGCTCCTTCGGTGGGAAAAACAGCTCATGGGCTCCTTAGGTGGGAAAAACAACTCGTTGGGGACTTTCAGGGGAAAAACGGCCCATTTGCAAACCTTTAGTGGGCAAAATAGCCCGATTGCTTTGTCGTAACGCACTTTCGATAAGAAAAACTACCCGTTGGCCACCTTCGATGGGGTAAAACCCCACCGACACACCTTCAGTGAGCAAAACAGCCTGTTGGCACGGCCGCATGTCACTTTCGGTGTGAAAAACAGCCTGTGGGCACCTTCCGTGGGAACAACAACCCGTTGGGCACCTTCGGTGGGAAAAACAGCCTGTGGGCACCTTCGGTGGGAAAAACAGCCCATTGGGGACTTTCGGTGGAAAAATAACCTGTTGGGAATCTTTGAAAAATAGCCGATTGGCACACCATTGGTGGGCAAAACAACCCGTTAGCACTGCCGCAAGGCACATTCAGTGGGAAAAACAACCTGTTGGGCAACTTTGATTGGAAAAACAGCCCGTTGACACACCTTCAGTGGGCAAAACTGCCCGTTGGCACGGCCGCAAGGCACTTTCAATGGGAACAACAGCCCGTTGGGCACTTTCGGTGCAAAAAACAACCCATTGCCATACCTTGGGTGGAAAAAACAACCCTTTGGCATAGCTACAAGGCACTTTTGGTGGGAAAAACGGCCTGTTAGGTAACTTCGGTGGGAAAAACAGCCAATTAACATAGTAGCAAGGCACTTTTGGTGGGAAAAACTACTCGTGGGCATCTTCAGTGGGAAAAACAACCTGTTGGGCACTTTTAGTGGAAAAATAGCACGTTGGCATGGCCGCAAGGCACTTTTGGTTGGAAAAACAACCTGTTGGGCAACTTCGGTGGGTAAAACAGCTCGTTGGCACACCTTAGGTGGGCAAAACATCCTGATGGCACTGCCGTAAGGCACTTTTGGTGGGAAAAATAGCCTGTTGGGCAACTGTGTGTTGGGCAGCTTCGGTGAGAAAAGCAACCCGTCTGTGGGACAAAACCCTGCCGGCACACCTTCAATGAACAAGACAGCCCGTTGGAACTGCCGCAAGTCACTTTTCGTGTGAAAACAACCTGTTGGCATGCCTTCGTTGGGGCAAAACAACCCATTGGCATGACCACAAGGCATTTTTGATGGGAAAAATAGCCGATGTGGGAAAAAAGCCCGTTGGGTGCCTTCGGTGTTAAAAATAGCCCGTAGGCACATCTTTGGTGGCCAACACAGCCCTGTATCAAGGTCGCAAAGCATTTTCTATAGGAAAAACAGCCAGTTTGGCACCTTCAATGGGAAAAACAGCCCGTTGGGAACCTTTTGTAGGAAAACAGCCCGTTGGGACATCTTTGGTGGGAAAACAACCCATTGGAGACCTTCAGTGGGCAAAACAGCCCATTGGCACGCCTTTGGTGGGAAAAACAGCTCGTTGGGCCCCTTCGGTGGGAAAAACAGCCTATTGGAAACCTTCGGTGGGCAAAACAGCCAATTAGAATGCCCGTAAGGCATTTTTGTTGGGAAGAACAGCCCGTTGGTAAACTTCGGTGGGAAAAACAACCCGTTGGCACACCTTTAGTGGGAAAAATAGCTAGTTATCATGGCAACAAGGCACTTTTAGTGGGAAGAATAGCCCGTTAGGCACCTTCGGTGGGAAAAACAGCCTGTTGGCACTCCTTTGGTGGGTAAAACAGCCTATTGGCATGCCCGCAAGGCACAGTCAGTGGGAAAAACATCCCAATGGGCACCTTCAATAGGGAAAACAACCTGTTGGCATGACCGTAACTCACTTTTGTTGGAAAAACTACTAGTTAGGAGCTTTCGGTGCAAAAAATAGGCCATTAGCATACCTTCGGAGGGAAAAATAGCCCGTTGGCACAGTCGCAAGGCACTTTCGGTGGAAAAAATAGCCCGTTGGGCACTTTCGGTGGGAAAGACAGCCCGTTGGGAAACCCTCTGTTGGTAAAATAGCTCATTGGCATGGCCACAAGGCACTTTTTGTGGGAAAAATAGCCCGTTGGGCAACTTCAGTTGGAAAAATAGCCCATTAGGCACCTTTGGCGGGAAAACAGCCCGTTGGCACAACTTCGATGGGCAAACAGCCCGTTGGCCCAACTGCAAGGCCCTTTCAGTGTGAAAAATAGCCCGTTTGGCATCTTTGGCGGGCAAATCGCTCGTTGGGCAACTTCGGTGGGAAAAACAGCCCTTTAGGCACCTTCGGAGGGAAAAATAGCCCATTGGCACACCTTCGGTGGGAAAAACAGCCCTTCGGTACTGCCACATGGCACTTTCTACGGGAAAAATAGCCCGTTGGGTACCTTTGGTGGGGAAAACAGCCCGTTGGACACTTTTGGTGGGAAAAATAGGCCGTTGACAAACCTTCAGTAGGAAAAACAACCTGTTGGCACAGCCACAAGGCACTTTTCGGTGGGAAAAAAGCCCGTTGGGCACCTTCAGTGGAAGAAACAGCCCTTTGAGCATTTTCGGAGGGAAAAACAAGTTGGCAAACCTTCAGTGGGCAAAATAGCCTGTTAGGCAACTTGTGTCAAAAAAACAGCCCGTTGGCATAGCTTCGTTGGGAAAAACAGCCCGTTGGGCACCTTCGGTGGTAAAAATAGCACGTTGGGCACCTTTGGTGGGAAAAATAGCTCATTGACACACCTTTGGTAGGCAAAAAAGCCCGTTGACACGGCCGTAAGGCACTTTCGAAGGGGAAAAATAGCCCGTTGGGCACCTTTGGTAGGAAAAACAGCCCGTTGGTGCACCTTCAGTGGGCAAAAGAGTCAGTTGGCATGGCGGCAAGGCACATTCGGAGGGAACAATAGCCTGTTGGGCACCTTCGGTGGGGAAAATCGCTCGTTGGGCAGGAAAAATGGCCCGTTGGCACAGCTGCAAGGCACTTTTGGTGGGAAAAACAGCCCGTTGGGCAACTTCAATAGGTAAAACAATATGTTGGCAAGGTCGTAAGGCACTTTTGGTGGGAAAAACAACTCATTGGGCACTTTTAGTGGGAAAAACACCCTGTTGGCCCAGCCACAAGGCACTTTCAGCGGGAAAAACATCTCGTTGGGCAACTTTGATGGGAAAAACAACCCATTGGCACACCTTTGGTGGGCAAAACAACCTATTGGCACGGTCGCAAGGCACTATCAGTGGGAAAAACTGCCCGTCAGTGGGAAAAACTGCCCGTTGGCACAGCCACAAGGCACTTTTTGTGGGAAAAAGAGCCCGTTGGGCAACTTTGGTGGGAAAAACAGCCCGTTGGCATGGCAGCAAGGCACTTTTGGTGGGAGAAACAGTCCGTGGGCACCTTCAGTGGAAAAAACAACCAGCTGGGCACTTTTGGTGGAAAAACAGCCCGTTGGCAAACCTTCGTTAGGCAAAACAGCACGTTGGTACGGTCGCAAGGCACTTTCAATGGGAAAACAGCCTGTTGGGCAACTTCGGTGGGAAAAACAACCTGTGGGCACACCTTCAGTGGGAAAAACAGCCCGATGGCACTGCCCCAAGGCACTTTTGATGGGAAAAACAAATTGTTGGGCAACTTCGGTTGGAAAAACAGCCCGTTGGCACACCTCTGGTGGGCAAAACTGCCCGTTAGCACAGCCGCAAGGCACTTTTGGTGGGAACAACAACCCGTTGGGCACTTTCGGTGTGAAAAACAACCCGTTCGGGCCCCTTTGATGGGAAAAACAGCCCTTTGGCACGGCCACAAGGCACTTTTGGTGGGAAAAACATCCCGTTGGGTACCTTCGATGGGAAAATAGCCTGTTGGGCACTTTCGATGGGAAAAACAACCTGCTGGCAAAACAGCCAGTTGGCATGGCCGCAAGGCACTTTCAGTGGAAAAAACAGTCCTTTGGGCAACTTCGGTGGGAAAAACAACCCGCTGGCACACCTTTGGTAAACAAAACACCCCGTTAGCTCAGTAGCAAGGCACTTTCGGTGGGAAAAACAACACATTGAGCATGTTCGGTGGGTAAACAGTCCGTTGGCCACCTTTGGTGGGAAAAACAGCCTATTGGCCCACCTTCGGTGAGAAAAATAGGCCGTTGGAAAACTTCGGTGGGAAAAACAACCCGTTGGCATGATCGCAAGGCACTTTAGGTGAAAAATAGTCGGTTGGGCACCTTCGGTGGGAGAAACAGCCCGCAAGGAGATTTCGGTGAGAAAAACTGCCCGTTGGTCATCTTTGGTGGGATAAACCCCGTCGGCACACCTTTAGTGAGCAAAACAGCTCGTTGGCACAGCCGCAAGTCACTTTCGGTGTGAAAAACAGCTCGTGGGTACCTTCTGTGGAAACAACAGCCCGTGGTAACCTTCGGTGGGAAAAACAGCCCATTGGGGACTTTCGGTGGAAAAATAGCCCATTGGCACTGCCGCAACGCACTTTCAGTGGAAAAAACAGCCTGTTGGGAAACTTCGGTTGGAAAAAAAGCCCGTTGGCACACCTTTGGTGGCAAAATAACCTATTGGCACTACCGTAAGATAGTTTCGGTGGGAAAAACGACCTGTTGGGCAACATCAGTTGGAAAAATAGCCCGTTGGCACACCTTCGGTGGGCGAAACTGCCCGTTGGCACAGCCGCAAGGCACTTTCGGTGGACACAACAGCCCGTTGGGCACTTTTTGTGGGAAAAACAACCCGTTGGCACACCTTCAGTGGGAAAAATAGCCCTTTGGCATTGCCGCAAGGCACTTTTGGCAGAAAAATGGCCCGTTAGGCAACTTCGGTGGGAAAAACAGCCGGTTGACACGACAGCAAGGCACTTTTGGTGGGAAAAATAGCCCGTGGGCACCTTCAGTGGGAAAAACAATTCGTTGGGCACTTTTCGTGGAAAAACATCCTGTTGGCAAACCTTTGGTGGGCAAAAAAAACCATTGGCACGACCGCAAGGCACTTTCAGTTGGAAAAATAGCTTGTTGGGCAACTTCGGTGTGAAAAATAGCTCGTTGGCACACCTTCAGTGAGCAAAACAGCTCGATGGCACTACCGCAAGGCACTTTATGTGGGAAAAATAGCCTATTGGGCAACTTCAGTTGGAAAAACAGCCCGTTGACACACCTTCGGTGGGCAAAGTTGCCTGTTGGCACAGTCGCAAGGCACTTTCGGTGGGAACAACAGCCCGTTGGCACACCTTCGGTGGGAAAAATAGCCCATTAGGCACCTTCGATGGGAAAAAAGCCCGTTGGTACGCTGGTGGGAAAAATAGCCCATTGGCACGGCCGCAAGGCACTTTTTGTGAGAAAAACAGCCCGTTGGGCAACTTTGGTGGTAAAAACAAACCCGTTGGCACGGTCGCAAGGCACTTTCAGTGAAAAACAGCCGATTGGGCACCTTTAGTGGGAAAAATAGCCAGCAAGGTGATTTTGGTGAGAAAAACAGCCCGTTGGGTAACTTCGGTGGGAAAAATAGCTCGTTGGCAAGTCCGCAAGGCACTTTTGGTGAAAAAAATAGCCCGTTAGGCACTTTCGGTGGGAAAAACAGCCTGCAAGGCAATTTCAGCGAGAAAAACTTCCCGTTGGCTACCTTCTGTGGGATAAAACCCCACCAGCACACCTTCAGTGAGCAAAACAACCCATTAGCACGGCCGTAAGTCACTTTCGGTGTGCAAACAGCTTGTTGGCATGCCTTCGTTGGGGCAAAACAACCCATTGGCACGACCACAAGTCATTTTTGATGGGAAAAATAGCTAATTGGGAACCTTCTATGAGAAAAATAGCCCGTTGGGTGCCTTTGGTGTTAAAAATAGCCCGTTACCTCATCTTTGGTGGCCAAAATAGCCCGATAGCACGGTCGCAAAGCATTTTCAGTAGGAAAAACAACAAGTTTGGCACCTTCGGTGAGAAAATAGCCTGTTGGGAACCTTCAGTTGGAAAACAGCCCGTTGGGACATCTTCGGTGGGAAAATATCTCGTTGGAGACCTTCAATGGGCAAAACAACCCATTGGCATGCCCGTAAGGCATTTTTGGTAGGAAAAACCGCTCGTTGGGCAACTTCAGTGGGAAAAACAACCCGTTGGCACACCTTTGGTGGGAAAAATAGCCCATCGGACACCTTCGATGGGTAAAACGCCCGTTAGCACGGCCGCAAGGCACTTTCAGTGAGAAAAACAGCCCATTGGGTACCTTCGGCGGGAAAAACAGCCCGCCAGGCAGTTTCGGTGAGAAAAATAGCCCTTTGGCCACCTTCTGTTGGAAAAAGCCCCGTTGGCACACCTTTAGTGAGCTAAATAGCCCTTTGGCACAACCGCAAGTCAGTTTTTGTTAGAAAAATAGCCTGTTGCCACACCTTCGTCGGGGCAAAACAGCCCATTTGCACGACCGCAAGGCACTTTCGGTGAAAAACAGCCCGTTGGGCACCTTCGGTGGGAGAAACAGCCTGTAAGGCAATTTAGCTAAGAAAAGTACCCCGTTGGCACAGCCACAAGGCATTTTCAGCAAAAAAAGTAGCTTGTTGGGCAACTTCGACGGGAAAAACAGCCCATTGGCACACTTTCGGTGGGAAAAACAGCTCATTGGCACGGCCGGAATGTAATTTCAGCGGGAAAAACTACCCATTGGGCAACTTTGGTAGGAAAAACAACTCGTTGGCACGGCTGCAAGGCACTTTCGGTAGAAAAATAACTCATTTTGCACCTTCGATAGGAAAAATAGCCTATTAGCACAGCTTCGGTGGGCAAAACTGCCCATTGGCACAGCTGCAAGGTACTTTCGGTGGGAACAATAGCCAGTTGGGCACCTTTCGTGGGCACCTTCGGTGGGAAAAATAGCCCATTGGGGACTTTCAGTGGAAAAATAACCCGTTTGCAAACCTTCAGTGGGCAAAACAGCTCGATGGCACTGCCGCAACGCACTTTCAGTGGGAAAAACAGCCTATTGGGCAACTTTGGCTGGAAAAATAGCCCGTTGGCACACCTTTGGTGGGAAAAACAGGCTGTTGGGTAACTTCGGTTGGAAAAACAGCCTGTTGGCACACCTTCAGTGGGCAAAAATGTCCATTCGCACAGCCGTAACACACTTTCAGTGGAAAAAATAGCCCGTTGGCATAGCCACAAGGCACTTTCAGGAGGAAAAAGCCCGTTGAGCACCTTTGGTGGGAAAAAGAGCCCGTTAGTACACCTTTGGTTGGCAAAACTACATGTTTGCACGGCCGCAAGGCACTTTTGGTGGGAAAAACAGCCTGTTGGGCACCTTCAGTGGGCAAAACAACCCGTTGGCACGGCCGCAAGACATATTCGTTGGAAAAATAGCTGGTCGGGTACCTTCGGTAGGAAAGAAATCCTGTTGGCACAGTCGTAAAGCACTTTTGTTGGGAAATACTGCCCGTTGGCACACCTTCGGTGGGAAAAATAGCCCATTGGCACAGCCGCAAGGAACTTTCAATTGGAAAAATAGCCCTTTGGGCACCTTCGGTGGGAGAAACTACCCGTTGGCACAACTGCAAGACACTTTCAGAGGGAAAAACATCCCTTCGGGCACCTTTGGTTGAGAAAACAGCCCGTTGGGCACCTTCGGTGGGAAAAACAGCCTGTTTGCAAACCTTCGGTGGGCAAAATAGCCCGTTGGCAAGGTCGCAAGGTAGTTTCGGTGGGAAAAACAACCCGTTGGGCA
>JAOTJB010330856.1:0-13330 GCA_027123815.1 Erythroxylum minutifolium
ATTGAATAGTTAGAAGAGAGATCTCAACTAGTCAATTGATCACCCATAGGATAGTTTGATAACTAATTGAATCGGTAGAGTCATTAGGTAAGTTGAGAGATCATCCAATTGATTCCCGTTAATTCGATCAGGGATAAATAGTTAAACCTTGAGAGAGGGTAATTAGTATATTCAAAAATCTAGGGTGAGACATAATTCAATCGATAAAATAGGAGGGAGACAAAATAGGAAAAAAGTAATCTCTAGTATTTAGATTCTTGAATTCAAATTTTTTACAATTTTGGTATTGTCCATTGTTTACATTAGTCTTTTAATTTTAATTTAATTTTTCAAATTTTTCGCATTTCATGATTTAGTTTCTTAAACAAAGTTGTGCCTAAATTAAGCAGTGTCTAGGCATCAATCTCTGTGGGATTGATATCTGCTCTTTTTACTACAAGTCATGACCCGTTTACTTGTGGTTTTTAAGCTTAAAAAAAATAGATAGGTTTTACCATCAACAATAGGACAGCTTTCAAAACTCCTATAGGCACAACACCATATCGACTTGTGCATGGCAAAGCTTGCCATTTACCATTGGAGTTGGAGCATAGAGCCTAATGGGCAATTAGAAAATTAAACATGGATTGGAAGCTAGCAGGAGAGAAGAGATTATTATAACTTGATGAATTGGAAGAGTTAAGATATGATGTATATGAAAATGCCCAGTTGTACAAAGAAAGAGCTAAGAAGTGGCATGATGGCCATATAAAGAAGAAGGAATTCAAGAGTGTGGACTTAGTGCTTTTAATCAATTCATGACTTCGGTTGTTTCCTGGAAAGCTCAAGTCAAGAAGGAGTGGCCCATTCAAGGTCAGTTAGGTGTTTCCCCATGGAGCGTTGGAGTTAGAAAATGAAAAGGGTGAAATTTGTAAGGTTAATGGGCATAGATGCAAGCTTTACTTTGGAGGACCATTCTCACAAGAAAGGCAAATATGCTCTTGCCTTTCACTCACTCTTTTATTACTTCATATGGAATAGTCAAGCTCATGACCTTAAATTAGCATATCTATCTTTCATTTGTTTGGTTTTATGTTATTGTGGTGTTATTCTGATTTGATAATATCTAGTTTGGTTTAACTAGTTGCGCACTTCATCTCTTGTTGTTTATGTCCCCAATTACACGTGTTGAGGTTACTTGAAGATTTATTGTGCATCATAGCTTGTTAGAGGACCAAAGGATGAGAAAAAAAAACGTGCCACTTCTATCAACAATACCACCATAAGCCCATCTTACCTTAATCTCTTATATTATTCTTTTTGTGTTTTGTTTTCCATGGTTTGTTTGTTGGTTTTGGACTTGACATTATGGTTTGTTTGTTTGTTGAGAGCTAGTCTTTGCATTTATGTTTGCATTATTGCATGTCATTTAGGATGCATATTAGGTTGTTAGTATTAGGTGTGTCATTTCCCTTACATTTGAATTTATGTGATGAATGTGTTGCCATGAGATTTTATCATGCTATTTGGAATGAGATTAAATGCAGGTGTGAACTTAAATCAGGCTACTTGAGTGGAGAGTGAACCATATGGAATGATGAAATTAGTTAGCCGCATAAGCTTACTCAGAACTTAACACTTGAATAGTGACGTAATGTATAGAAGCATAATGGATTTTCATTTGAGCTTATGTGAGGAATTGAGGCTTTATGACTCCATTCTATAGTCATTTCATTTCTTTGTTTGTGTAATGCTTCCTTAGGTAATTACCTTCAAAATTTGCTTTGAAATGGTTTAAATCTCCTAGATGCATGCTAGGTATAAATGATTAAGGCCTTCTTGCTTTAACCTTTTGGCTTAAATGACGTACCATTTTATTATCGCTTTCTAACCCCATTGAGCCTTTAACCTTTTGTTTCTTGAAATCACCCAAACTTAAGACCCACAAATCCCATTAGCTACCCAATCATAAGTTAACAGAGTGCTAAATGATGCTTGAGTGTGAAATCACAAGTTAAGAGCACATTGTATATAGCTGCTGTTTTTTGTTCATTGTTTCTTAAAGAAAGAAAAAAGAAAAGAAAAGAAAAGAAAAAGGAATAATATGTAGTAGCTTCAATAACGTGGAGAAGTAGTTTTATCTATTTGCATATCTTAGAAGTTTATCTTTGTCATCCTTTGTACACTTAGCAGTTTATAAATGCTTGTGATAAACCCTTATAATCTATTTAACCCACCTTAACCCTAGCCACACTACAACTCGAAATAAAACCCTTTTGATTTATCCTAGCATGTAATCATTGTGGAGAAGAATTGGTGTATTAGCAAGCCTATGATAGTGTGGTTTCCTTTAGGAAGTTTAAGCAAAACACTAACCATAAAACACTTGAGATAAATGAGTGAAATTTGTAAGGAAGGTCCATTTTGAATTTATACTTATCTTTGAGTGATGGTTTCATGGGCTGAGTTTTCTTATGTGCACCAATGAAAATTAGTCATAATGTGTGTAGGAGCTTGACATTTGAGTTGGCCAAAGTTTGAGGGATTGCATGCTTTAATCTTTGTGAAAATGAAGTGATAGAATTTTATTAGTTGTATTTGATCTTTTCTTGAGGACAAGTAAAAGTTTAAGTGTGGGGATGTTAATAGGTGTAGATTTCATTGTATTTTTATAGGTAATTTGATATGTGTTTAATGGTTAAGTTGATTGTTAGTGTGTATTTGGCTTAAGATTTGTGTTAGTTCATAAACATTTGTGTTTTAAGTGTTCTTTGGGTGAGAAAATGTTTTTAAGCTTCAATTATATATATATGAGGTGCCATGATGCATATGTTAGTGTTTTAGTGCATTCAAAAGAGTTTCGGAGGAGAACCAGACCAAAACACATGGCCACGATCGTGGGGGACTTGCCACGATCGTGACAAAAGCACCAACATAGGCCCAATACGTCACGATCATGACATAAGCTCAAGCATATGGCCATGATCGTAAGGAATACGCCACGATCATGACAGAGAGAAAATAAACTGTGGGCCACGATCGTGGCCTACGTACAGACAGACAGGCAGTCACTTTCAAACTCGAGTTTTTGAGGGGCAATTCGGACCCTGGAAAGACACTAGAGTTGCCTCAATTGGAAAAGACTAAAAAGATAATGATGGAAACCTAGAAGGGAGATTAGATTCTGCCTAGTTTTGGAAACCTAAAAGAGAGAGAGAAGTAAGAGAGAGAAAAGAAGAAGGTGGTTCCAACGTCAAAGCTTCCCGAAATAGATGATCTCTTGACGCTACCGCTCTCCCGAGTCATCCAACCTGAGTTTCATTTCCTCCCTATTTACTTTTTTATTCATTTAAATGTGTCATATTGAGATGAATTGTATGGTTATGGATTTTGAGTTGATAATGATGTTCTAAATTTACTTTTGGGATTTTGCTTATCTTTAATGTTAATCTAGTTGATTTGTGTTTACGTGAGTTAGGTGCTATAATTGATTGATGTATATGTATATTTCGGTAACAAACCAAGAGGGTGAACTGGATAAAAATGATTAGATTGGATTAACAAGAGTTAGGCAATTTAATTGACCATTTAATCAATCTAGTCGGTAATTTCATGGAGAGAGATCATGTGCAAGACCCGATTGTTTATTAGAGAGCTTTAGAACTAATTAGAATTGTGGGTAATTTGTGAATTGAGAGATTGCAAGTCCATAATTCAATTAGGGTTTATAATTTAGGGAATGGTTATAACTAGAGAGAGAGTAATCAACCCCACGATCGTCTAGAACTAATACCCGTGAACACACAATTGGCTAGGTTAGCATTAATAATAGGTAAAATCTCCTCTTTCATAACTTGATTATTTCTCTTGATAGATTTCCATTGTTACGTTGTTTGTTTGTTATTAGTTTGTTTGAATTAGTTTACCTTTCAGTTCAATATTCGAATTTGAGTCTTAAACAAAGAGCAATCTGAATTAAGTGATGCCTAAGCACAATCTCTATGGAACGATATCTACTTTTTGCTAAAAGTAACGACCCATATACTTGCGGTTTTTAGCGCAAAACTCGTAATTGGTTTTGCAATCAACAATATACAAGGAGTGAATTATTCATTGTCTATTGGTTTCATATAATAGTATTCTTTTTTCTTCATTAAATAATTCATATATAAATTTCAAAATCAAATTTTCATAATATAGTTTAAATTAATATTAACCATAACATTTTTTAAATTCAATACAATATCTCCCATAACATAAGTATAAATAAAAATCTTAGAACCATAAAAAATATTATTACAATGTTTATTAACATAAACTTAATTTCTTTTTTCTCTTTTCTCGATAAATTTACGTCCTCCTTTAAAAGCTTCATTTGTTCTTCAAACTTCTTAGTTGTCTTTATTTCAACTTCCTTCTTTAACATTGATAGTTCATTCTTAATTTTTGAATCACTTGAATGACTATCGCAATAAATTCTTCATCTTACCATTTGAAAAAGATGTATCTCTTAACTTGATACATTTAATTTCATTAAATAAACCTTAAATGCAAGTTTAACATTTGGTTTCATTAATCAAATAACAATAAATTCTCACCTAATAATTGGGGCATCCATAAAATCTCTGACCAAGATTATATGATCACTCTGTGAAGTCCTTAATGGGGCCTTTAGCCCATAATAGCAAACCACATTACCTAAAGTTCAACTCATTATTGTATTAGTAAATGATGATGATTCCATCTGCATACTAAAGAAAATCACAATGTGAATTTGCCTATAAAGACAACATCAATGCTAAATATAAGATAATCTTTGCTAGGTGATGAATATAAATCTCAATTGCCCTAACTTTTCCAACATAACATTACGCAAGTCACTTCAATATTAGGTAAATGTACTTGGTAGATAATATTGTTTTTACATATGAGAAAGATTTATATAAATTGGATTTGATCTAGGATTCTGCAATTTTTCTACATATGTTAATGCTACAATGATCTTTGACCAACCAAACTCGAACTAGGAACACCCTAACATAAGCAAACAACTTTAATTCATCTGTGTTCAAACAAATTCAATTCATCTATGTATAAACAACATTTGAATTCATATGTATGTAAACAACTTCAATTCAAACAGAAGTAGAAAAAATTCAAAACATTTAGTATGAAACTTCAATACCATCTTTTATGACACTTAAAGAGAACTATAGAAAGATGATATCATATCTCAACATTTGGAATAAGATCAATCCAGATGAGAGCTTTGAAGTTCCCATTAATGCAGAGGAAAGCTCAAAGAAGCAGTCTAAAGATCAACTAACCAACAAAGACCAAGCAACAAAGGCATTCATTAATAGTAACGTTTAAAGGATCAACAACTGCATTGTGTCTAAAACTAAAATACATGAAAGCAACCCTAGAATACACTTCAATACCATCTTCTATGACACTCAAAGAGAACTACAGAAAGATGACATTATATCTCAACACTTGGAAAAGATCAATCCAGATAAGAGCATTGAAGTTCCTACTGATGCAGAGGAAAGATCAAAGAAACGGTCCAAAGATCAATTCATGAACAAACATTAAGCAACAAAGGCATTAATTAACAGTAATGCTCAAGTGATCAACAACTCCATTGTGTTTGAAACTGAAATACATGAAAGCGACCCTAGAATACACTTCAATATTTCTTTTATGACACTTAAAGAGAACTACAGAAAGTTGACATTGTATCTCAACACTTGGAACAAGATCAATCCAGGTGAGAGCACTAAAGTTCCCACTGATTTAGGGGAAAGCTCAAAGAAGCAGTTTAAAGATCAATTAACCAATGGAGACCAAGCAACAAAGGCATTCATTAATAATAACACTAGAGGGATCAATAACTCCATTGTATCTGAAACTGAAATACATAAAAGAAACCCTAGAATACATCTTGTCCTCAGTCATAACCTGACTTAAACAACCAAATAACCAAGTATAATACAAAATTGGAACAAATTGAGGCACTTAAGGTTAGCATCACCCTCGTAGAAAAATTCAGCTATGAGCCAACAGTTAAATTAAGATGCTTGCAGGGGCTACTATTGGGATCCAATGACTAGAACCCTGGAATGAGGGTGACTGAGGGATTCCACGAACAAAGACCAACCAACAAATGAGGGTGACCAAGGGATTCCACGCACAAAGACAAACCGACAAATAAGAGATTCAAGACATTGATCGAGAAGTTAGGGATTCCAATTAATGATTAAGAAGTTACAGATTTTAGACGGTCATTGAGAATTTAGGAGTTCTAGATGACAGAGAAGTGAGAGATGAGGGAATTCGTTATTGTTAGGTTAATTAATTACTTTATTTATTAGTTAAGTTAGTAGGTTTTTGTTTTAGTTAATTTAATTTGTTAGGCTAAATTAATTACAATGAGTCACACGAATAAAAATTAATAGTTTTTATTTTTATTTTAAGAAAGTGAATCTTACACTACCATGTCAAATCTAATGTGGTAGTTTAGGACCTGCATATGCAATAAAAGAATATAAAATTGGCAGATTATTACTTGACTCGGTAGAAAATTGACGTCATCATACAACTGTCAATTTTTTGTTATTTTGAGGTTATATTAAACTTTTTTAAATGTTAAGATTTTATTTATACTCTCTAAAATTTTATAGTTAAGTTTGTCAAATAATGTAAATTTTAGGTCGAAAATAACCCTTTTGCCAATATAGATACGCTATTATTAATAATTGTAAAAGAACACCTAAAAAATAGTTTGGGTCAATACCACGCGCGGTTTATGCGCATAATTTTCTTTGGAAGAAAATGCGACGATAGGATAATAGATTCCCTCCCCGAACCCACTTCCTATTCCTCCAATAGGAATTTTCCACACGTTTTGAATTATTTATGTTGCTTTCACACTATAAACGCAAGCAATTGAGTAAATAAGAGTAAAAGAATAATACTTTCACACTGGTCAAAATTTCGCACTTGATTTCTTTACTTCCACAACGTGGAATATAGCAGGCAAGCTTGTTATTGTCATTGTTGTTTTGCATTTATATTATTGTTTTAAAAAAATGGGATCCCATAGTATTTGTTCTTTTCCTTGTCCTCTTTTTTTAATTATATCTTGTAATTTTCTTCTTTCTTTTCCGTAAAATTCATTTCAGCAAGTTTTGATAGCAAAACAAGAAGCCGGTCCTCTTAATCATAACGTCTGTCCAGTTGGTACGGGATTCTTTCTTATTTTTACCTTTAGAGCTACGTTAAGTATGGTTGTTGTCTCCCATGTATAAAAACAGAATGAAATAAAAATTTAGAGATAAAATAGAACAAAAATTAGAGATATTAAAACTGATTATAATGAATAAAACAGAGGAAATTGTATTCGTGTCAAAGATAGAAATATATTTAGTTGCAGTTGACAAAACATAAAAAAGTTAAATTCAGATCTTAGGCAATAATGTAGTGTTGCGCAAATTGGAACTTTACGAAAACTATTCGTAATAGATGACCTTTAATCTGATTTATGAATTAGTGAAGAAATCTGAAGAAGCATTTGAGCACATTTTTAGTAAACGACGTGCCTTACAATTATACTCTAGCTCAAACTTGGTGAGTTTAGATCAGTAACTCAGAAAAGTCGCTTCAAGTAGTCCCACATGTTCTTTGAGAAAAGATTCCTCGACCAGTTTGTACCGATATTTTCTTGCAACAGATATTTTCTTATAACATATAAAATTATTATTAAAAATATAAATAATATATATTTATGTAGACATATTAAAAATAGTGCATATAATAAAGATTTTAAGATTATTAATAATCAAGAAATCACTCTATAAGGTATATCTAATTATTTTTATATTTAAAATAAAAATATTTTGAAAATATTAAATAATTATTAAGATATAATTAATTAAGAAATGCTAATAATCAATATTACTTTTATATTCTCTATAATTATTGCATTAAATAATTATTAAGAGGTGGCTAGTTAATGAATGATAATAATTATTTTTTATTTCCTTTATTTTTGTTCCAAAATTCAATACTCATCTTTATGAATTATGTGATTGCCTTTAATCTAATAAATAATATAGTATATAAATTAAAATTTCTAACATCCTTGATATAATAATATTCAAATAACAGAAATATAGTTTTTCTATTTAATGAAAGATATACTAATTAATTTAATTTAATTTTTTATGTTTTATTTAATTGATCCAATATGATAGTTATTTAATTTTTTCCCTAGTACCTTAAGTTGACATATATTTCGATAATCTGAAAGAAGCTTATGTTAGAGTTTAAAGTTTTAGTGTCAAATGATGTAAATTATATTTTAGGAATTACTTTTAGTAGATTCTTGTTTTGTTTTATCCCTATTAAGAAATTGTTGTCGTAAATATTTGTTTTGGTTTATATAAAACTAGAGACAGCCACTCTGGGAATCCTTACTTACTGGTCTTCTACATAACCAAATAAAATTAGACTAATAGATCGTTGACTATTCCAACTTCGGAGGGCAAATTAATAAAGCAAAATAAAAGAAATACTTGCATATTAGATGGCAAAATGCGATTTCTCTTTCTTAACTTCTCTAGAACATTGAGTGTTTGTACGAGTTCATGGGACATCTCGGTCTTTTACTCTCATAAACTTATTCTATTACTACTTAATTTTTCACATCGTCCTAACACAACACAGATTGGAGTGAGAATTCAAACATTTTACAAAATTTAAAATAAATGATTTATTGATATTACTATTTATTTTTAATATAAAGTTCAACTTCAAACCCCACTTATTTACATTCATCTTCGGAACGGATAATCCGCTGGAACATGAAATCAACGGACATTATATTATATCTAAATAATGTTTTAACCAAAAAAAAAACCGGTATTTACTGTTTTTTGGGTAAGTAACGGATAGCAAATGAATCACGGATGACCCTTTATTTCAATTCCTTTTTTTTTTGTTACCTACAAAGTATTTTAAGAAGACACTTTTAAATTATCTATATTCAATTTCATCCTTATTCGCACAAAATCAACCCACAAAAAATAAATTATTGATCAAATAAATTTCTTTATTTTCCAAACTCAAATTTAAGACTCCGACTAAAGGATAAGAGTAATAATCTACTCGCACCAACTTTGGTGCTCTTTATGTCAGTATCTGAGAACGTGCAAGGAAACCCTCAAAAAGGCAATGCGTCAAAACCACACGAAATACGAACCGATCTTAATTAAGTCATCTTAACATAAAATCAGAGCCGTAGATTCAATTCAGTTATGTCTCTCCACTCACACACATTTTGTTAACAGGCCCACGGAAACCGTGAAATTGTAGAAATTTGACATCACACTCGCACCAACTTAAATGGTTAATCGTATTAACTATTAATTAAACCGAGCACGGACACAGTCAGCGCAACTCAGTCTTTTTTTTTTGGATATTATAATCGTCTCTTTACTTGACCAATAAGTCACACGGGAAGCCCAAAACAATCCAATCTTTTTCTTTTACTCGCCACATCTCTACAAGCTGCTTCCTTTCTAACAAGTTACTTTGATTGATTGAGAAACGAAGTGGGTTCTTGCGTTTTGTTTGTTTCGCCTTTTTCCCTTTTCTTTTCCTCTCTTCCCTTTTTGTGTAGTGGTTGCGATCCATGAGGGTGACAGAGGATTCATTCTTGGGTGGCGATGATAAGGCGTGGCCTCCTGGGTTTAGGTTTCATCCAACGGATGAGGAGCTGGTGTTGTATTACTTGAAGAAGAAGATCTGTAAGAAAAGATTGAAGCTTGATATCATCCGCGAGCTTGATGTTTACAAGTGGGATCCTGAGGATTTGCCTGGTTTGTGGCTCTTTCTCTTCTTTTATCTGTGGTTTTATGGCAATCGTGTTTGTTTGTGACGCT
The DNA here is from genome assembly GCA_027123815.1 of Erythroxylum minutifolium. Classification (NCBI taxonomy): domain Eukaryota; kingdom Viridiplantae; phylum Streptophyta; class Magnoliopsida; order Malpighiales; family Erythroxylaceae; genus Erythroxylum; species Erythroxylum minutifolium. The sequence goes on from JAOTJB010330856.1 coordinate 9,924, forward strand.
GACTGGTTTTGATTATGGTAGTTTGTTCATTCTGTTCTTGTTTTCTGTTTTGGTGTTTGATTTTTATGTTATCTTGTGTTAATTTATGTGCGTTGACTTGGTTGTCAAATCTCTTGGTTTGCTCGTCTCGTTGTTGACTGGGGACTCGTAACTATGGGTAGACTCATAGCTATGGGTTCATCTTGGGTTTCTGTTGAATTGAGTTATTTGCTCATCCTGTTCTTTGTTTTTTTTTTCAATTGTTGGTCAAAGATTTGCGTCTGGTTTGCGCACCTTATGAGAGTTACGTGAGTACTATACGTGATGTTTTCACATTGATTGTTTGTGTTGAGCGAAATGTTTCAGTTTTCGCTGTGATCTTCCTAATAATTGAGGCGCTGCGACTACTTTTGGGATAGTGTATTAGTTGGGATCTACATATTCACTTGACTTATAGGCTTATCCATGGTAAACATTCAAGTGTTCTGTGTTAGAATCTGGTTCCTTTTGGAGTATAATACTTTGTCTGCCTATAGTGTTTCAGTTGTATCAACAAATAAATCCTATCTGACTCACTAAAAATTGCGGGAGTATCTGTCTAATACAGAGATTCTTTAGAGAGTAAGCTAGACAACGATTTGTTTCTCTTTTCTGGTTATGACATAGGTCCCTTCTACGTTTGAAATTCTTAATGTTGCAAAATCATCTTTTGAGAATTCAAAGTTGAACTGAATGTTTTAGCAGAAAAATTTTGTCGTTTGTTTATTTTTGTCTAGGCGTGACTCATCATTTCGGGAGTGTAATCAATCTATCAACTGAAAACTGAAAATGATCTTCAGGGCATTCTATTTTGAAATCTGGAGACAGACAATGGTTCTTCTTCAGTCCAAGAGACAGGAAGTATCCTAATGGTGCAAGGTCAAATAGGGCAACCAGACAGGGGTATTGGAAAGCTACAGGAAAGGATCGCAACATAGCATGCAATTCCAGATCTGTTGGAGTGAAGAAAACCCTTGTGTTCTATAGAGGCCGTGCACCTAATGGTGAACGAACTGACTGGGTGATGCATGAGTACACTTTAGATGAAGAAGAGCTTAAGAGGTGCTCAAATGTCCAGGTATGATGAATGATCCTTTTGTTTTGTTCCTTTATCCGTTACATATCTACTGACATGTATTTTGCTGATTGTAACCATTCATTATCTGGTGGCATGTTTTGTTTTCTGATTCAGTTTTCTTGATTCTCAATGGTAGGATTATTATGCACTATATAAGGTCTACAAGAAAAGTGGAGCTGGTCCTAAAAATGGTGAACAATATGGAGCACCTTTTAAAGAAGAAGATTGGGCTGAAGATGAAGGGACAACTGTTAATAATGCTGTAATGCCGCAGGGTCTTGCTAAGCAGCTTAATCAAGTAACCGCTCTTGATAATGCTAAAGTTTTTGCTGATGTCCAGCCACCACTAAATAGTCTGGAGGAGTTCATGCGACGAATTGCTGAGGAAGATGTACTTGATCAGCAAGCAATGAGTGGATATAATAATGCATCTCTGCAGGTTGGTTGTACATCTTTCTTCACAATATTTCATCTTTTTTTATTCGCTGAATTCTTCCAAAATATTTTCTTTGGAATTAAGGTTATGTTGCTGGATTATCATTAGGATGCTTTTGAAATCTAGTGACAGCATTTCTCTTGAGTTTTGATTTACTTCCCTGTTATTAGTTATATGAGTTCTGCTATTTGATCTCAAAAATGAAAAAAAGAGTAGAACATTGTTCTTTCATGTTATCTTGTCCTTTATTTTATTATGTCTTTATTTTGGGGTGGAATTCACTTTAGTAATGTGTGTAACATCTTAAAGGTTACTGGTGAAGAAGGGACAGAAAGTACATTAGTAGATCCTTCTACAAGAGAAGTCATCTTTCCTGAGCCACCCAGGTTGTCATCTGCAAGTGGTCAGCAGGATGAAAAGCTGACCAACTTAGGTTTCGAACAGTCAGCGACCTCTAAATTGCAATTCCATGAGGCTGCTGAGGTCACCTCTGGTGCAAACAATTCCGAGTGGTCTCCCCAAGCATGTGAGGATTTCCTGGAAATTGATGATCTCCTTGGTCCAGAACCTGTTCCCTCCACTGAGAAAGCTTTGGAGAACTATCCATTTACTGAATTTGATGGTTTGAGTGAGTTTGACATCTACTATGATACAGCCATGTTTCTGCATGACATTGGACCTGTTGATCAGGAAACTGTTTCACATAAACACATAAATGAACCTGAAAGTGATCCACTGAACCAAATTGCTTACCAAGAGCAGTGTTCAATGCCTAATGAAGTGGAGCCTGAGTTGCTGTCAAATTCGCTGGCCAATGAGGTGGATTACCCCTTGCAGCTGCCTTCAGGGGTAAATGTGGCTGACTATGCATTGGATCCATTGCAGTCATTCCCTGGGATAAATGTGGCTGAGTATTTGCAGTCAGAGTCATGTGATGCTAATTCTATGTCCAGTCAACTGTGGCTTAATGAACAAAGTAGTAATGCCTATATGTCCTCAGAGGCAATTCAGGGGCTTCCGTCCAATCAGATTCCAGGTATATTTCACTGCGATAGTAATACATTTGTTTCAATCTTCTCGTTGGTGTTCTTCACTGAACATTTTTGTTTTGGACGAAGTTGCTGTTGTCACAGTCCATCCACACAAAGATCTTGATCAGATGGATGGTCTGCAAGGCAAAATAGCCTTAAAACTGGGACTTTGAACCAGATTCAAGAGCTCTTCTAGTACAAGTATTTCCATTTTATATATTACTGAAATTAAAAATAGGAATGGGTGGCCTGATATTTGGGCTTTTTGGTCATGCTCAGGTGTTGTGCATGAATCTTCAAATACTCTTACGGGAGCTAATGTAAATGGAAGTGGAAAAGAAGGTGATGGTGCTACTGGTTGGTTTTCTTCAACTCTGTGGTCCTTTGTGGAGTCGATACCTACTACTCCAGCTTCTGCTGCAGAGAGTCCTTTGGTAAACAAGGCTTTTGAGCGCATGTCTAGCTTCAGCAGAGTCAGAATGAATGTCAAGAATGTTAATCTCAATGCTGGTAATGTTTCCGTAGCCATAAGGAGCCCTGGTAGAAACAGAGGGTTTGTTTTATTATCAATATTTGGAGTATTATGTGCGATATTATGGGTGTTGCTAGGACCTGTGAGGATGCAGCACCTAGTGGTAGATTAATGGATAGCTAATATATCTGCTTAGCAGCAATTGATCTTTGATACAACGTTGAAGATTTTTATATCATTAAGGGCTGCCTATATTATCATAAAATCATTTTAACTATTTTCCCACAGATAATTAGTCCTTGTTCCACCATTCCTTCTGTCAACTAAAAGTGATAATTTGGTTGTTCAAATTTTGTATACGTGCTGAATGGC
>JAOTJB010330886.1:0-13328 GCA_027123815.1 Erythroxylum minutifolium
ACTGAAAGATAATGTTTGTTAAAACTCAGTCTTCAATATAATACTAACGCTTTCTTTCACGCGCCCTCCTCGAGTTATTTTTACTTCTTTCACACTTGTTAAGGAAAAAAAAAGACATAACACTAACGCAAACGCGACAAGAAAATGCGGGAGGACGAAGGTTGAAGAGCAGAGGCCATGCGCTTTTTGAGAGAAGCAAATTGTGGAGAAAAAAAGAATTTGTGTGATGTCGATGTCAATGTCAAGGAGGGAAAGGCTACAGAGAAAGAAGAAGGTGTCCTAAAATTTTTAAGCAAGGAAGCTCCAATTTTGACCAAAACAAAGAAAGTGAAAGGGGTAAGCTCAAAGTTGTGAAAATCAACGACACAGAATTATTTTTCCTTTTTTTTTTTAGGTTTGTTCGTCTGGGACAAACAAAAAGAGGGGTAAAATGACTAAAACACTACCAGTTAAAAGACCCAGAGTTGGTTTAAAAAGACAAAAAGACCCGAAGCTAACGGATTAGGGTTGAATTAATCAAGCCTTAGGTTTGATTTTCTGGGCCCGATTTGGCATAAGTAACCTAGCTCGAGGCTCAACACTCCAAAATAAAACGACATCGTATTTAATTTTTAAAAAATTGGTTGGGCCAAACTCAAGCTAGAGCTATCTCTAGCCTAGTTGATCTCAAGCTCGAGTTTGAACTCCAACTCGTTGCCTTAGGCTTAATCTTACCTTAAGATAGACTCGAGCCCAACATCCTGGCCCGATCTGACCCATTATCAGGCCTACATCTGGTCATCCGATGTTCAATGATGGATTTAGTCAATCAATAGAATCCGTTGATCCACATTTTCAACATTTGCTCTCTTTTTCTTTTTTTAATTTCATTTAACTAATTCCTAAAATTTGTCATAAAATAAGGAGACCTTAGAAAATGATATAAGTGCTAGATTACCTAGTTCTCATTATCAATTCCTTATTTTTCCCTTTTCCTCAAAATTAACAAGGACACCATAGCAAAAATTAATTAACCAAAATTAAAACAAATATTAATGTAGAAATTCAATTAAAAATAAAAAATTAATTGAATGCAACTAAATAGAAATCGATTTAAATGAATATATTTAAATTGAATTTGAAGGATACAGTTCAAAAATAATAATAAAATAAAATAAATGGATGGATTTGCATATAAAATGAGAATGAAAAAATAAATATTCATATTTTCATTTTAAAAAATAAGACTCATAGTTTGAATAAACACCAAGAATAAACCTTAACTAGCAAATTCCCTCCGAGTTCCAAAGTAATAGAACCATTAATAAGCCGTATAAAGTGTATTATACATCTTATAATTTAATCCTTTTTATTTCAATTTTTATATTTTGAAAAATGATTATTTATTTTTATAATATTATTTAATTATCACATAGATTTTAGGTCATATTCATTTAATTTTTTGCCATTGATAATTTCAAATTGATGTCTTATAACATCATTAGAATTTGAAAATTTTCCAAATAAAAATAAAGGAAAAAGTAACAAAATAAAGAGAGAACATATATAATTGTATAATAATTAAAGAATGTCATAAAAACATAAATGATGATTTTCAAGATACCAAAGTTAAAACAAAAATATTAAATTAGTAGAGATCTAATATATTTAACCCTAATTCATATAATTAAAATAAATGATAACTAATATAAGCATCTTGAGTAAAAATTTAATACTACATATCTTAAATTAAACTAATTAAAACTTTATATAATCTAACATCAATAATATTCGGTATAAATTCCGTGAAAAATTCTATAAAAGTTTAATATGATAATCTTACTCTTAGAAATATTATCGGGTCGAATAGGCTCAAATTGCTCCTGACCTAGTCCTAAACTACTGAGCCTATGACATGATGAGTCGGGATAAGTCAATCTATGGCTCAACTTGATAGGCTACATACAGGTAGGTCGAGTTAATTCGGTTCATCGTATATTTTTTAAGAAAAATGTAAAAAAACTATTCGATCAATTTAAGGTAAAATTAAACCGGACCTTTTTGACAACCCGAATTACTTTTATCTGCTTTTAATAAAACACCCGTCATGTTCCTTCTAATTTTGAAACATGTCATCATTAGATGTTTTACTCCCTAGTTCCGTACGGGACAGAATAGACTGACGTAACTTCAATTGGATAAACAAGAGTTTAATTAACAGAAAGGAGACACGTGGGACAAAAAGCAGAGGGTTACTTTTCCAATTACAAGAAGTGGAAGGCCCCGTAGAAAGTAGAAACTAGAGATATCTTAAACCACTGTGCCAGCTCATAGATTAGACTGTTGTAATTCCATGGACGTCGCTTAGAACACTGTTTTCAGAGAATATGCTACTCTTTCGGCTTTTAGATTATATTTGAACTATGACAGGACTCAGGAGTCAGGAGCCATGGATGGAATCAAGTCAGTTGGCAGTGTTCCCACTCTCCGACCGTCCTGGCCGGCGGACTATCGGTCTGTCCTAAAGACCCGTCAAATATGACTTGCAAAAACCAATTGGGGCAACCTAAAATTAGGGTTGAGTTGCAATAAAGTCGGCTAAATTCAACTTAATTTAGTAAATTTATATTTTTCTTTAGTTTTATGTTTATGATATGATCAAATCAATTTTAACATCACATCCTTTGAATTAAATTTTATAAAATTAATCAAAATTTAAAATATGTTTAATTTTTAACTTTTATTTTTTTAACAGAGAAATTTACAGTCGTTATCTTTCAGATACGCATTGGGTAAACCTTCGAATTAATACAATAGCCTGCAAATCATGCCAACCAAATATTCTGTACTAGACAAGCTCTATACGTCAGACTCAATCAAAAGAGTGTAAGTAGAGAGATTCGATCACAAGACCTTTTGATCTCATACTTTCACTATACCAACTCGCCCACCTCTAAAGAACTATACTAAATTGTTGTTGATGTTTATTTCATAATATTATAAATGACCATGGAAAAATTCATGTAAAAATGGAATTTACTCAAACTTACTCCAAATTTAGAATCCAATGATTCTTATAAATTTTATTAATTATTTTGTCTATTTATATAATTTACCTTATTTTCTTAAATTAAAAAACACATAAAAATCATTTGTAAATTTCATAAAAAATATTTATGAGTTTCAAATAATTTATTTAAAGAATTTATTAATTAAATTCGAACTATTAATTTTGTTAGACAATAAATTATAATATAAAATAAATACGGACTTTCCAATACGAAATTATTATTTCATATAAATTTGTGATGTTGATATTCCATTGTACACGTACTTCCAATTCTAAAGTTGTTTGTGACAAGATGAGTATCCATCAGGATTCCGGACAGGTACATGTAAGAAACAGAGCCTAGTCAGCAAGGTCAAAGCGAAAACAAGGGTGCGCACTTCACTCCCAAGCGTACATTAGAATGCCACGCGAGTGGCCGTCATCAAGAATCGGATAAGAGAGTTTCTCTCAGAAGACGATAACAAATCTATTTTCTAATCAAACACTTTCCTGAAACCCACCGATAAGCACCAACAAAAAAGAAGAAAAAAGCGATTTCTTCGTTTGACCCCATCATATCAGCCACGTGTACAAGTCCTTCCTATCTACGGTATGAAGTCTCTCATCACTGAAGGATACTACGAGGTGCGTTGCAGAGGATAAAGGAAGAAGGTTTTAATATATAAACACAGTGCATGTAACAGTCAGCTCTGAAACTTATAGACAAAGACACAGAGCGAGTGTGGTTTTGGCTATGGCGACTCAGCAACTGGTGAGAGAAGCGAGTGACTTGGCGCAGGATAGCCCGAGGAGTCCAGAGGCGAGGTTGGGTATGAAAGTTGAGGATCTATGGGACGTCATGGAACCGCAGTTGACTCCAAGTGAAAAGTTCAATGCTTGCTTTGAGAGCATTCCTGTTTCATCTTTCCCTTATTCTGATTCTCAAGGTCTACTCTTTTTCCTAGTTATTTCTTTCTAATTTTGCCTTTTTTGGTTCTGGGTTATCACAATCAACGCTGGTAAGTTGTTGGGGGTGTTGTTCTTGGTCGAGGTTGCGATGTGATCGACGTGGAAAGGACGTTGGAAACTAAATTTATGTCTTTTTTTGATGAATTGAGATGCTTCGAGTTGTTTTTGTTTAGTTTCAGTGGAAAAGATCAAGACTGTGTTCGTTTGTATTCAATTTGCCGGTTTGTGTGTAGTGATCGAGATAAAATCGGATACAAGTTTAGCGGACGCGGTGAAAATACTTGCCGAGAATAAAATTCTCAGTGCACCGGTGGTGGATGTTGACGCTCCTGAGGATGCCACGTGGATGGACCGATACCTTGGAATTGTGGAGTTTGCTGGGATCGTTGTCTGGATTTTGCATCAGGTCAGCTTTCCAGAACGACCATGATTTGCTTGTTGTCTATGCTTTTTGGGTTTTGTATAGAACCAAGACAATGTTATACGATCTCTGCTTCCTTCCGGTATTTGGTTATGTCAATGACAAAGAAAAACAAGAATGCTTATATCAGTTAGTCTTGTAAATTTGATTTGTGGATCAATGGCGTAGAGAATGTTTTTTTCTTTTGTTTCCAGAAGATGAAAATAAACCAAAATTCCCGAATTTTTCTTGTCTAACTATGATGTGTCAAAACTTGTATGCACATTCGTAATGCAGACTAGGAAACCAAATTCTCAGAATTTGTTTCTTTTAGTGATAGTTCATACCTTTTGCGCTATTTAGCCTGCCTGTTGAATTTAAATGATGTATTTGTGATTTTTGACAGTCGGAACCTCCATCTCCTAGAAGCCCGAATTCTCCTAGTGCAGTTCAACTGGCTACTAATGGAATGTCTAGGGCAATAGGACCTGAGGTATTGAGTCCTGATGATGCTACTGTAACTTCTGGAAGCTTTTTTGAGGTTCTAACGGCTTCTGAATTCTACAAGAGCACAAAGGTTATACTGCATTCCTTGATCTTGATACAGAGCTTTGTTGATCCCAAGTCATTTAGTTTTCTTTTTCTTAAGGTGTGGTCAATCTTGCACTGTTTGCTTTACAATACAGGTGCGTGACATCTCCGGATCATTCCGCTGGGCACCATTTCTCGCATTACAGAAATCAAACTCCTTCTTGACAATGATGTTATTGCTTTCTAAGTACAAAATGAAGAGTATTCCTATTGTTGATCTTGGGGAAGGGAAGATTGATAACATCATCACGCAATCAGCTGTTATTCACATGCTAGCTGAATGTGCGGGGCTTCAGTGGTTTGAAAGCTGGGGAACTAAGACACTCTCTGAAGTTGGTCTTCCCCTCACTTCTCCTAATCAAATGATTAAGGTATGCGTGGATACTATTCATTATGTGAACTAAAATATAACTGTTCTGACCACAAGGACAAATTGAATTAAAGGAATATATTTGAATGGTTAATGTTAGCTCTGAGCATGTTCTGTTCACATTCATGACTTATCAAGTCTCTTGTTTCATAGTTTTGGAACAAATGACTTGTTATTTACAGGGTTCTATTAGTAACTTATAATCAATTTTAGGTGCACGAAGATGAGCCAGTTCTCCAGGCATTTAAGCTGATGAGGAAAAAGAAGATTGGAGGATTACCTGTTGTTGAGAAGGAAACCGGAAAGACAGTGGGCAACATAAGTTTAATAGATGTTCAGTTTCTTTTGACTGCACCTGAGATCTACCGTGAATATAGGTATGCAGTTTCTGTGGAACAGTGTGCTTCATTTGGCACTCAACTCTGTAATGTTCCATGCTTCATGTTGAAGGTCTTTGAGGACCTTGCATAGCATATTAAACATAACGACTAATATCAAAAATTGATAACATGGCTGGTATTTGGGAGCTGCCTTCAATTGATTACCTGTTCTTGGAAAGTTCACTAGCGTTGGAACTTGTATATCTTAGATGGATTCATTGGCAGCACTGGAACTAGGCGTGTTTTGCACGAGGAGCCATCTTGATTATCCACCTATTCTGTAATTTGTGTTTCACTCTGTTTTTATGAATTTTGGCTCATATTTGAATTCTGATTACACTTTTGGCAACTGAATTTTTAAGGGGGGCCAAGTCTTAAAAAAACTTCAGGTCAACATTGATTTTCTTACCAAAGCTCGTCAATCAAACTAAAGAAATTACTTAATGTAGTCTATCTTCACTTCAGTTGCTTGATGTCTTTGGATTTGTCACCAACAAATAAATTTACTTTAGTTGTGTCTGAATGAAATGCATCACTTGTACCAACCTTTTCCTTTCCAAGCACTCAGTTTTGAGCATTTTGTCAGGTCTATCACAGCCAAGAACTTTTTGACAGCAGTTAGAAGCTACTTGAAGAAACATGATGAAACCTCGCCTATTGTTAATGGAATGGTCACGTGTACGAGAAGTGATACTATGAAAGAGTTGATTTTGAAGCTCGACTCCAAAAGAATTCATCGGGTATATGTTGTAGACAATACTGGAAACCTGGAAGGGGTGGTCACTCTAAGGGATATCATCTCAAGGTTGGTACATGAGCCTCGTGGTTACTTTGGTGATTTCTTTGATGGGTTTCTGCCGCTGCCCTCCAATAGCAGAGTTTAAGAGGTGTCAACAACAGTATCTGGTCATTGCTTATGAGCTAATGATTACCTGGTTTTGGCAAATAATCCAGTTGTTGTCTGGCACTCGGTAGATAGACTTGATTGTAACATAGGTGAGCCTGCTTTGTAATTACTTCACCTTTTCTCTCTGTCCTTTTGGTTCACCTTTAATCTTTATGTACCGAGCATGTGCTGTAGTCAAAAAATAAGGAGTTGTACTCAACCATGCCTTGTTAAGCGTAGGATTCACTCTGTTTTCTGCGCGGAATAAATGGTTTTGTTTCTTCTTCTTCTTCTTCTGCCATTATTAATTTTTTCCTGTACTTGTACAATATAAATTACATTTTTCAGATAAGTCATTTGAAATATCCAAAATTAAACGATAATCGATAATGTACTCCAACATTGAAGCAAAATTAACTCAGGGACTCGAAAGAAATTTCAAGAACTTAAGTACTAGGGACACAGGACACCGAAAAATTAAATTGCCTCATGACTTTCATCCTTTCGAGGACATTTCTTGCACCAAGAATTCATAGAAATACAATACATGTATCTCTTGTTTTTAGGGCCCATACCTTGACTCGAGATTGGGAAGACGATAGACGGTGAAAATACAATATAAGCACAGCCCCGTCTCTTGGCCATCTGACTCTGTAATGAAATAGAAGGCACGGCACGTTGTTTGGTATTCTGATCCTTTTTGATTTTAGGTAAAGGACAAACCAGAAACAGGCAAGGCATATGCTTTCTGTTAACTTGCTTGGCGGTTCATATTTTGCAAAATTTGAAGCTAAGACAAGAGATCAAAACAGTAACCTTAAACAGATGTTGGCTTATTTGATAGTCTTATAATAAGTCGACAAAAGGATCTAACATCTGAATCAAGACTAGATCTATCTAATCAGACACCAAAGCCATACTTATCCGAAGATTTAACATCGAGTATTAGATTGTCAAATCCAAATTCAAACATCACTCGTTAATGCCGTCTGTAGGTACAAATTCTTAATTTCGCCAACATTAGTTTACTTCAACTCGACAAAAGATAGCAATACAAAATAGTGTCAATTGTAAACCAAACAGTATTTCCTTTTCTTGAGTTTCATATGAAACATACTCCCAAGTGTTTTAAGGAGATCAAGCACCTGGGGGATATGAAATCGAAGCTTTGTACACTCAGACAGGTTGTCCTATCGATTTATAAAACTGAATAGCCCAGCTACAAACATCAGTAAAACGGAAATGACAAGATGGGACCAACTCACTAGAATTTTTCCGCCCAATTTAACAGCTTTCATCACTCGTATTAAGAAGTAATAGCAGGGTAGAATTCCACCTTGTAACTAACGCTAGTAGGCTACACAACATTCAGTAGACGTGCCAAGATGGTTACATTGATTCTCTCATCAGAAAATGCCTCAGCACTTTTCAAGCACTGGAATCGCATTCATCGCGAAAGCTTATCCGGGTATCATAATAATACTTCAAAGCATTTGAATTTCGACAAGTATAACCATGCTCAATAACCTAATACCTATCAGATCCATCAATCAAAACCAAATTAACACATAAAAGAAATGAAACAAAGTATTTCAATGGTCTTGGATTTCTGACAAAATACATGAGCAAGAATCCATGACCATTATGCAACAAATTAGAAAGGAAGGAACCAAACTCCGAAACACTGAAATATACGCAGGTAGCTTAAACTTGTTTCACTAAAACGCAATTATAAGAGAATCATCACCCACAATTAGTGGCATCTAAATAGCAATGCTTCAAATTAGGGTTGATGCGTTCCTTGATCCGCATGTTAATTTCTTAAGTAAGATATTAAGAACTTCAATTATCCCACCAAATCAAATCCCCTATAAAGTTTAAGAAGCCTAACACATTCCACCAATGGATACTTCATCACTTGACATGGAATTGTTTTCAAACCATATGCTTGATTCATCACTCAATCAACTGTTTATTTTCTTGTAGGAGACCTCACCAAGCACCAAGTTACTGCATTCAATCTTCTCCGACAGTTTTCTACATTTTGTTTAAAAGAATCTCCATAAGGTTGCAATGGACTTCTCAATCATTTTGAAGACCTCTCAAGACATGTTGAAGTCAAGATGGATTGGAATAACTTACAATACTACTACTCAAATTGTCACAATGAGAAAACTCTGCTGAAACAAAAGAAATCAATTGCAAACAGAATATATCTCCTACTGTCAATCCTACATTCGGGGCACCAAGCTGTATAAACTCAAAACTATTTAAGGAAATTTGAAAAATAAATGCGGCATAATTGAATGCAAAATAAAGCATGTTATACCAATGAATAAGCACTCAAATTATAAATGTGCACCACAATTTACTTCGATGCTGAATGTGATTCATGAAAATAAAATACATGAACCGGGACATAATCCACAAGCAGAAACTATTGTCTATAATACATGTACAGAACCCAAATCACATGTAAAAGATGTAGCTTTCACCGTTTCACAGATAATTGTCTTTAAAACATCAACATCAACAACATTAAAGCGTATTATCAAGATACATAAATTAGGTGAACTCTGCCCTCTAGTCCTTGCAAAAGCAAGCTTTAGGTGAACTCTGCCCTCTAATCCTTGCAAAAGCAAGCTTACCTGTTACAAGAGTTCTGTATTCTATGTACTCTTTCTTCTTAAGTGGTGAAGAACAAGAGGTACTCCTTCAAACAAATGTAATAGATAATTTTCTAAATCCTCTGGTGTATACTTCATGTATTTCCCAGCATGTTTTCCGCTTTCTAAATGACTCCCAAACCTCCCCACAAATGCACGGTAAGCTGGTAATACTTTGTCAGATATAGATATTCGAAGCTCTTCGCGAAGCTGAGGATCTGGGACTTTCCAACCTGTCTGAACCCTATAGATTTCTTCAAAACAAGCATTAAAATTCTTGAACCTTTCCTTCAAAGCCGCTTTGGAGACATTACTGACGCTCCCGCCAATCCCTTCATCCTTCAGACAAGCCAAAGATTTACTCCAGGCAGCTCTAAGATAAGCAGTAGCATATTGGCGTATCTGGCCTCTGCGCTTGCGAACCCACTGGTCTCCCAAAAGCTTAATAAGATCTGAGTCCTTGACTTTCTGCACTATGTACAGGATATTATTCATCAAGAATATATATTGCATTCCATACTCATAAAATTTCGATTTCTCCTCAATATTAGACTCCAAAGTGGCGAGCAGGGCCATCAACCTCCTTGCTACAGGAGTCATACCCGCCAAATCACCATTATCGTTCGGCAAAGCATGGGATTCATCCTCATCCTCATCCCCCTCCAAAAGAGAATTGAGGGTCTCGTTGTAATCGACAATCAATTTCACATAATTCATGACATAACGTGTAAGAGGATGGATCTCCCCACCCAGCATAGGCTTTCTAGAGGTTTCACTCTGCACAGCATTTTCAAACTCCGCAAAAGTCCCTTTTGCAGCTTCTCCCAACCCAGCAAGTACTCCCTTAGCCTCACTACACACAAATTCATCAGTAATCATCAACTGCAAATCAGGAAGAACATCCAGCAAAGCATCGTACATATCCAAAATCCTAAAGAGCTTCTCCGATGACCTCCTCGCAATAGCCACTGCCTCGCCAAAATTCAACAACTGCATCACACACCCTTTAGCAGTCTCATTAAAACAGATTTCCTTTGCCGAATCAGACGCATCAAAGATCTGCTCACAAAGTCTCTTCTCTCCAGACAAAAGCACCTTGATAGTAACCTTCAGAGCCCGAACCCACTTCCTCATTTTCTCATCCAACAATTTCCAATCGATCTTCTGCACCTCTTCTATGCTCAGCTTCTCAACTCCCAAAATCTGCAAACACTCATCCAAGGCATCTCTCCTAACGTTACTATAAACCTGTACACACTCCTTCTCATACCCAGATCGAATCATCCGCTCCGCAATCTCTTTCAACTCCTCAACTGCTCCAATATGTATCAAATCAACACACAAATCATCACACAAACTCGCTCCTCGCACATGAAAACAAGTACTCTCACAGTCCATCTCCCCAAAACTATCAAATTCCTCTTCAATCTCACCATCGTTACCCACAAAAGACGACGAACGCCGCCTAATCGATCCGTATAATCTCTCCGCATCAAGAGGAACAGTACTACTAATCAATATGTGACGAAACTCCTCCTCCAACCTCGACATAGCGACTTGTACGGCGGTCTCAGCGCGGTCCAAGGTCTCTTTATCAGGCTGAATCGACAAGTCATCCAACAAGTCCAGTACCTCATCGATGGCGGCCAAGAACTCGGCTGTTTCCTCCGGCGAGTCCTCCCACGCGGGAGCGGAGTGGTCGGAGGCGGAGTCCCATCGGGAAATGATCCTCTCCGCCTCCTCTAGTCGAGACAGTGAATTCGAGTCCTGTTTAATCAAATCGGTGATGTTCGACAAGCGGTTATCGAAACTCGAGAAGATCAACAGCATGTCTTCGCGAACGTTCTTAGTAGTGTTGAGGCTCTTGACGATCTGCTGAGCCGTGGCCATCACCCGATCGTCGGCGCCGCCGAGACTGGTGGTGGCGGCCATTTCCTCCGATTCCGACGAACGAGAGCTTTTGGCAGTGGGAGAATTTGAGGGACAGTGATTGGAATAGTTTGATGTTGCGGAAGGAGAAAGGGGCCTGGGCATCAAGAAGATAATACTAACGAAATTATTATTTCATTCGGACATATAATCTTTTGTTCGAGAACTTGCCGGCTACTCTGTTTCCGCTTGTTTGAAGTCGCAAGCATTTAATCTCTAACAAAAGCGTTTATGGATAAAGATGTAATTTCCTACAAGTCAATGATATTTAGTCGGGACTTAAAATTTTATTATATAAATATCGTTTTAGTTAATTATGAATTGTAAACATCATTTATTAATAAACTTCCAACTGAAAGGGAAATATGAATCGTGGAATAATAACATGAGTAAATGATATCAAGTAATTCTATTTAATTATTTTGTGATTTAATTTTTAAAATAAATTATCATAGTAAATCCTATGTAAATTTAGGTGGTTAAATAATCAGATTTTAATTATAAAACTATGTAATTCAAAAGCTGGTTATGAAATACAAAAAAAAAAAGATACAATAATATCTAAAAACAATTACTCATCACTCAATCAAATTGTAACACTTAATTTAAATGTTACTCTTGGATTATTGTCAGATAACCTTTGCGCAACAGCTGTTGGTTTGTACAAAACAGTTAGTATGAATACAATTAATTCGATGGAGAGTAGAAAGAAATGGAGTGTTAGGGTTTGTCTTATTATTTAATTTTGATATTTTGGATTATTAGATATTTAAGATAATGATCAAAAATATAAATCACGAAGTTTTACTTGAATTAGATTTTTGGATAGTGTTGTTGCATAAATCAAAGTTCATCTGGAATGAAGATTAGAGTGGATTACGTTTCTTTTTAGAATATGAACAATATAAGATGACATGTGA
This sequence comes from Erythroxylum minutifolium, assembly GCA_027123815.1. Classification (NCBI taxonomy): domain Eukaryota; kingdom Viridiplantae; phylum Streptophyta; class Magnoliopsida; order Malpighiales; family Erythroxylaceae; genus Erythroxylum; species Erythroxylum minutifolium. The sequence goes on from JAOTJB010330886.1 coordinate 12,140, forward strand.
GTTATCTGGTGTGAAGGTTCCTATGTCTAGAATTTTTCACTTGACTAAGTTCCTTTAGGAACACATGTGAGTTATTGGGTGATTTTCTTCTTAGTAGATGTTGCCGTGAATCACTGCTATGTTCGTCTTATTATGTGAATTATTGCGTGCTGTCTCTGTTTTACAGAAAAATACGTGAGTATTTTGGTGAGATTTTTCTGATAAGTTTTGATGGTGAATGAAAGAGGAAAAGTGTGCAGTTTTGATCTGAATATTTTACTACATTGAAGGAGGCTTGCATCATGAAATTTGTAATGGTGTCTTGGTATTGATTGATTGATTGTGTATAGAAAAAATCACGTTGCTATGTGTTGTGAATATAGTGAGATTGCTAAACGAGTGTTACTGTTAGGGTGATTTTTCTTGTCTAAAATTTTCAATGTGCTATCTTGCTTTTATGCCACACACACATGAGTGACCTGGTGAAGGTTTTGGCTAGGCGTTGATTGATAGTGTGTGTGTAAACGGTGAAACTTTGATCTGATTATTTTGGTGATTCGAGGGATTGTGTACGTGGGTTGAAGTGAGAGTAGTGTGTGTATGTGACTCCTCATCTTTGCACTAAAAAAGGTGAAATCGCCTACCCTAGGCGCCCCCACACTCCGGCCTGACAAAGTGGTAGAGAGGTAAATTACGGTTTAATCTCACTCAGTTCTTTAAAGAGGAGGTCCCGTGCCGGTGCCCACAAGGAGCCACCACATTGGATGAAACCCCCACACTGCCACTGCCGGGACTCAAACCTGAGACTTTGCATTCAACAACCTCTCTAAAGACCAGTTGAGCTACCCGTGCGAGCTATGTGACTCCTCATTTGATTTAACAGAATGTGTGCATGACAGTGTTGCGGGCTAAAGGACAGATTTTGTGATGGTGCATGTGACTCCTTTATGCATGACTCTCTCTTTATCTTGTTTTGGTTGTTGGTGAATGAGTAGATCACTTGATAGTGGAGTGCAGAAAATTTCAAGGCACCAGCAGATTTGGTAGCTAGTGTCATTGATGAACAACTATCAGATTAATCTTTAGGGAACCGAAAACTTTGAGAAGTTGTTCTTTGTCTCTTTCTTAAGTGTTTTTATTTATGTTGAATTTTGTTTAATCAGTTGAGTTATTTATTTAGTGTTCTTTAGTTATAAGATTTTTGAGAAAA
>JAOTJB010330894.1:0-25979 GCA_027123815.1 Erythroxylum minutifolium
TTAATATTTAAAAATAAAATTATTTTATAGATAAAAATTATTTATTAAATTATTTATTTTAACATAATATAATAATTTTGCTAAATAAATATTAAATAATAGATTAAAATTTTTATTTAATTAATTAATTTATAAAAATAATTTATCTTTAAGTTTTATCTACATTAACACTATCTATCAAACAAGTTTATGTTTTTATTGAACAAACATAAACTAAAAATAAGAAACAAAAACTAAAAATTATAATAAAAATAGAATTAAAGCCAAAAAGCTCCTAAATAAAAATTGCACAGGAAAGAAAAGGTAACTCCTCTCCATAGTCATTCGTTCAAGATGTCAGATAACCTTTATACTAGTAGATTTGGACAAATAAGGAATAGATGAATATTAATACAAGTTTGAAAAGTGAAAGTTCTTTTTACATGATTAAGGGATATGTTGTAAAGCTCCAATATTTAAACGTGAAACCCACAGATAATCTCCATCCACTACAACAGATTGATGTATTGGCTACACTTTTATTGGAGACAATTTTGAAATTGTCGACAAAAGTGACTACAATTTTGAAATTGTCGACAAAAGTGACAAAAGTGACAAAAGTGACACAGTAGTTTGTAATGATTTTTTTTGTACTTAATAATCATAGTTAAGGGTGATTATAATTTACATTTTTATAATCTATTGTAGTCAAAATAACTTTTGTTGTGAAGTTGTTTTCAATGTTTAAAGCATATTGTTGAAAACACATAGTAGGCTATTTAAAATATGAAAAGTAAATCTATTGTGGACATTAAAATATTTGTGAACCAAATATTTTAAATTTAATAGGATTAAAATATCATAAATTTAAGTTAACGATTAGTCTTAATCATTAATATTTAGTAACTGTAAAATAATTATTTATTAAAATTATGGAAATGGTATCAATATAGTAAAATGATATATGGTCAATACTACAAGGTTTTAATTAAAAGTTTAACAATTCTTATAGGTATAGAATAACAATAGTACGCAACCTTATCTTTAATTAATAGAGAGGTTGTCTTAAAAATTCTTAAAGACAGAATAATAAATGAAAGTTTGAAGCTGATTCAAGCTGATACCATCGATAAATGACAATGACGTAATTATCTTTTTGATTCCAAGTGACATGATAGTTGGTAAAGGTAAATGAGTTCCCTATATCTGGATTTCCAAGAAGGGCCTTGCACGTTCAAAAACACCAATTGAAATAGTGAAAGATCTTTCCTCAAGTGTAGGGTTGTTGACACCCTCTTCTAACAGGTTCTTTGCTATAGCTAAACTTTTAGAGAATACAATGAATGAGTTTCCAGATGCAGTATGGAAGGCAACTTGATCAGATGAACTACCAGTACAATGTGTTTCACCTAAAATACAATCAGTATAGAACATAGATTTGTTGTTTAGTGAAACCGTATAACGAACCCAAATTGGAGCACATGCATACTTGATTAACCAGACACAGTCATTGGAATCTACGAATTTTCCAAAACAACCTATTTTCTTAATCCTTTATGGACCATTGTGACATCAACCTTGCCTCCATTTCCTTCTATGTTCTCTTAAAGATTCAAGGAAGCTTAACATAACATATAGTATATACAATCAATTGTGGTTCAGCCGGATTCTGACGAGGCTGTACGTTGCCGTTTGGATCCATGGAAATATCTATTGAAAACGAGAATTCTAGCTTAAGGATTCCTGCAAAACAAAGAAGGCACTTCGGGGGTTGTTTCCCGATAGGCCTCTCCGACGCTCAAGTTAGTTTTTTGGTGAAGAAAGGGGCTGCGAGAAAGCAGAGAAAACTAGGGTTATGATTATGCGTACCTCTCTTATGGCCAAGACACACCTTATATAGGAACCAACAACTAGGTTTAAGTCTTTACGTATGCATGGGAGTCTCTTGCCTGCGAAGGGGCCAAGGAGAACGCGAAATGGTCCTGGGCTTGAAATAGCCAATAGGTATGAGACTGATCTTTAAGGATTGGACCGATCGGCCTGTGGGTCATTGCGACTGGGCTCGGGCCCAACACGACCGACCCGACCACACCTTAATCTAGACTTATGCCCCGGTCCATTGTTATTCCTGTATTGTTCTTCACAATGAATAATATTTTTTTAATTGATCAGTCCTATTAGTAACACAGTTAGAACAATAATGTAAGAGCTTATGGCAATAGTCGATTGAGAGTATGTCGACGATAGTATGGCTATTAGAGAGTAAGTACAAAGATCAAGAGATTGAAAACAGTACCACTAAAGTATCACAACAAAACAAAGAGAAGATGACTTAAGCCCAACATAGAAAGGCCGTGGAAGAAGATTGATGGTATGGGGTCTTCGGTAAAATCTGCTTTGTAAAGGTGCAGTTGGCTGCTTGTCCTTCCTTTCCTGGTAGTCCGAGTATAGCTAGGCTCAACAAGGTACGCAGGCTTAAAATTTCAAGTTCTTCCATGTTCTGGTCTAGAGTATGATGTAACAGCTACGAATGAATGCTTGGAAGAGCGTAGGCAACTATTGCAACTATTACAGTTAACTGATAGCAGAGCCAATCGAGTGCTCATGAGCATCTATAGTTTAGCTTAAATACAAATAGCTCTTGAACTAGACTGAAACCATAAGAAATGTCTGACTATATAGTTGGCGATGGGAGTATCTGGTCGTGGTTACACTGAAGCATATTATAATGAAAAAACATAAAGAATTTTCTTAGTTGCGATGCCTGAGTAACATGAACATTTCATACAAAATTGTAAGGAATATGCAAATCAACTTCTAATCTAGAATGCCAAGTGAATTGGCTAAGTAGAAATATTAGTTATCGAATCACTACATAACAATTCTAGAATTTGATACATTGCAGCTGCTATTCCTATATACACTTACTATTCGCAACTATAACTGGTCAAGTATATTAACTTAATATCAATCAGGATCCTCAACATTAAAGAATATAATCTAACAGAACAAGTCATGATCCTCTATGCCTATTCTTCATTGAAAATCGTCTAAAGTTGGCTCTAATTCCCCCAGTCGCTGAAATCTGACGAAGTTGATCCAGTTCCTTCATCTGGATCTTCATTTCGTTCTCCACTGGCTTCCCTGACTCCACCTTCATCCATATCCCTATTTATATATTCCCCAACATCAATATCACCTTGGTCACCATCATCTTCATCTAGGTAATTCCCGTTTTCATTTTCCTCATTGACATCAATATTAGTGCAACTTCCATCCATCAAACCACCACCGAAGCCACCATATTCATGAACTGCGAGATCATATTCATTTCTAGGCGTATGGTTGTTATAATCAGATCCTTCCGAGCTGCCAGCATTTTCAGTGTCCTCCACCTGATGCCTTCTTTCTTTAGCAGTCCACTCATCCCCAATCAAGCCTTTTGGTGAATTTTCATTGGTAACTTGCTTAGAAATGTCTCCTTTGGAAGCTATATCGATTGCTTTCTTAACTGATTTTTTCCGACTTCTAGTGCTTCGACGTCCACGCTTACGCCCTCTTGCACGCGGTTGTAACTTCCATACCAGTTCTTGCCTTAACATACCACTTTTCGTGTTGCTAGTTCTTTTGCTAGATTCATATCTGGAACCAGTGGCCCCCTTTTGAAGTCTTCCAGCATTTGTAAAGGCGTGCCTCCTACCCTGCTTCCCTCGTCCGTGGCACAACCCCCCAAAACCAATCCAACTCTGTTCTTCTGAAAATCCACCTTGACGAGAAGTTTCAGCGGTTTTATCATCCTGCATGCTGTTGGCAACAGTCTGCTTGGTTGAAAGCTTCTAAAAGACAGGAAAATTTCAAGTCAGGAAATATTCCTCAACCAATTATTACGTGATTAAAAAAAAAATTGTGTTCATAGTGGCCCTTATGTTTGGGAGGGTAGGGCAAGGAAGTATAACATGACATGTAGAAGTAGATAATAAATATGAGTCATATACAATAAATGCCAGGGATCCTAAAATGTTTCACTCAGTACACAAATGTAGAAAAAGATAGGAAGTAGACATGAGTCATATAATACAAATCAGTGATCCTAAATTGTTTCACTCTATACACACGGAAGAAAAGAGGTGATGCCAATAACTGGAGGATTGAGTTACATTTTGGCCAGCTGTGAAGTATAAATTAAGAACTTTTGACACATCATAGGTATGGTTTCCGAATGTGAATTATTCCCAGTAACCTATCAAACATTTCCAGAATCAATGGAGGTTTGAAAGTTCGGGGTGAAAACAGAAGAAAGTCTTTCAAATAAAACTGAAAGTAAAGGAACCCACTGTTCTTTGTTACCACTTCTTCCTTTGATTGGTGGAAGTGTAATTGAGATACACGACATGGTAATCTTTCAGAACCCCTTCCCATCCACTCATAATCAGGACCCATGTTGACTACTCTCCAAATTCCAAAAGAAGGATATAATTCACTGGAGTACCCTGTCAGGTTAGTTTTAAAGCCAAAAAACATGGGGACGTTTCAACAAAGTATTTCTTATGCATTTATATGCAGTTAAGTGATGACATACTGCTAGGGTTTGGCCTAACTTATAATGTGGTAGAAGTACCTGTCCTCTATTAAGGTCCAAACTTGGTGGGAACATAAGGAAAGGAGCGAGAGAATACTTGGCTCAAATTAAGTCTTATGTACACCCCCAAAGAATTTGACGATCTCACCAATTCATTGTCCATTAAATTCCTAGTTTTATCATGTAACAAATAGTTTTGCAGCTTTAAAGAGGACATATAATGGTTTGCATACAAAGATACATTTTACATCTGTAATCATTTCATGTATTTTACTGCCTTTTGAGATCGTTTACTATCTTGTGTCAAGAAACACTCGATAGCTTCAATAGCTTGTGCCTTCTCCACTGAGGCATATTGCAACAATATTGCTTTCCAAAGGTGAAATAACAGACAAAAACTTACAAAAGAACCCATAAGAAGTCCTGTCTGCTGCAGAAAACATAAATTTTAAATCATATCATTCAAAATTTCAAAGAAATTACTCACAATAACTATGCCATTGCTCCTGTCCTTTTGAATCGCCACTTTCTCATGTACCATGCAGGATATGGATGAATCCAACTGCAGAACTCTCAAGGCTACAGCTGCAGTTGTCTGTGGTAACCATGGCAGCACAGGAATTCTTTCTCTACTGGAAGAACCAGTACCTTCAGATCCAGGTGAGACAGTTGAAGCAAGAAGCTCACTTGTTGTTTCGAAATTTGGAGACAAGTAATCTCTCTTTATTGCAATCTCCAACAGTGTAAGAATCTAAAAATAAATTACAAACTTCAGCAGCTTCTCCAATAGAAGATTCGAAATGGAAACCGTAAAGAAAAGCCAGTATTGCATATACACATACACAAGAATCAAACAAGAAGGTATCGAAGATACTAATAAGACATCACAGAGCAAAAGTATTTTAGGATCCTTCTGAGTAGGTTCTAAATGCAATGGAGATGGTTACACCTAAATTCTTGGAACAACAGTCAGAATCTATGTATATATATTAAAGACAATACAAAGAGAAAGATATTCTCTTATTTTCCACATAAGACAAAATTTTAACATCGTATAACAACTAGGATTGTAACTTATGTTACATAAATTCTTAAATTCGATTAAATTTTAAAAACTTATTGAATTGATATTTTTAACTAACATTAAGAATTCATCTCTTCCAACTTTTTTTTAACATTCAACTCATTAATTTAATTAATTGACTTATTATTCAGTCAGTGGTTATATAAAAACATTAAATATTAATTAGTAAGAATTAACTATTAATCAATTAATTATTAAATAAGATTCTTTTTTGGCTTTGTAATCTTTTAAAGTTACACTAACTCTTAAATATGAAATTAATTATAATAAAATTTTCACTATGACAATCTTACTATGTATAAAAAGACTTAACTCAATTAAATACCATGTGGAATAATAGATGAAAATTCAAACAAAATACTTTATTTATGTTACTTAATGAATTCTCTCAAAGCACGTCATCCTCTTAATTATATCTACATTAACCTTTTAAGATACAAAAGATTAACAAAAAAGGACCAATTAAAAAGATGGAAGGATCAATTTTTTCTAGAAATAGATTTATAGTATTATATTGTTATATATTACAAAAGTGATGAAAGAAACATAACAAGAAATAACTTCTATTAGTTTCTTATTTATAATATTGATTATAGAAGTTATAGAAGTAGCTACGATTTTTCAGCTTCATTTTTAATTTAGCTAATGTAATTATGTTTTTGTTATAAATAGAAATAAAAAGAGTGTATCTTTATATTTTATTTGTCATCTAATATTTAATTTAAACATAGAAGTGCATTTGATAGATAGAATAAATAAGTAAATATAAAAATAAAATAATTTTTAAATAACCCCAGAAAGTGCTGGTTTGCAGTTAGCTTTATTATAAAGTCAAATACCTCATGCTGATGTTTGATAAATGATTTCTATAGTGTCAAAAAAATCTTCACTAGATCATATCTGGATGTCTAGAGGACTGCTTTAGCTAGGATAAGATATATAATATTATCATACCTAACATTATGTGAAAAATCAACTACTTTCCAATCTAATTAAGAAGACAAACTTTCTGAAAGGTAACAGCAAACTAAGAGATAGTTTCTAATTAAGAACTTGTCTGCTTCTCAAGCCCCGCCATAATTCCCAGGAGCATTGTGGAGGCCTTGCACCTTTGTTTATGTTTTGCCAACTCATCATTATAGTGATAGAACATTGTTTATATATGTATTATGTCATAAAAATATTAAAAGGAAATACAACAATAAAGCCAACATAAACCTGAAGAAGGTCTTTAGCTGATGCTGAGTACCACAGCTTTAAACCCCATGATTTTCTATAGTCATTGGTCCAAACAGGTAAAAGAGCTTCTGATGGAATTGACACCTGCAAGCACACAGAAAATGTAACAACAAACTGCTTCAAAACAAGGAGGACGGAAGCAAAGAACAGATCATTAAAATCATCAAGCTATAATTGACAACTCAATGTTTTTAGCTGTCTAAAATCGTCACTTACCTCGATTAAGGCTAAAAGCAATTTTAGTAATCTGATTCCGAGTGGGGAGGCTGAAGCATACAAAGAGCTATCCTTGTCCATAATATGTTTATCTTCATGATTACAAAAGTTCAAGTTGCTTCCAGATGCTTCATATGTCTTATGGCAAGAAGGATATTGGTTGTCCTCGTAGAAAACAATATCATGACAGTAATCACAAACACTTAGGATCTGTTCACATCTTTTATTCCCACACTTCATGGAACGTAAAACCAAATGATTAGCACATTCTTTCCACACCCACTTCTCAAAATCTTGATACCTCTTGAAGATATGATTTTTCTCAGCCTCAGTCCTTCCTATCTCAATTCTGAAAGATGGCGATGGCGCATTCATATCCAAATCTGCAACACTTGTAGAGTTACTTGGGATGTCAATATTAGCACTGATATCAGCATCAGAAGTAATTCCAACTGCTTCTGCTTGCACCGGGTCTCCACTTTGCTTCTCCATGTAAGTTTGTTGTGTGTTCCTCCTGACCACCTTTTTAAAAGAAACCTCAATCTTCTGTAACATCATATGCAAATAGGATTCCCTAATACCCCGTGTATCCAAAGATGCCAGCAGAGAATCAAAACCCTGAATGCAAATGTTGAACAAACAATCAAAATCAAGCACCATATAGCCGACAAGATGGATACAAATATTAGGCATTCCAAGAAACAGACACAAAAAATAAACAGTGTAAATGATCCATTTGACCTACTCATATACCAATTGGCAAACAAAGCTCCCTAAAAAAGACAAAAGAAAAAGAATTTGCAGATAGCATATGATTCTCGCCTTTTCTTCCAGTACAAATGTTGTGCCAACTAGAGGATATGCCAGCTACACAACATATCGGAAGCATAAAACTTTGATTAAGATAATATACTATCAACACACGTTCAAAGACAAGCAGTTATGTAACAAAAGAAAATATGTATTAATCATATTTAAAAAAAAAACCTCTTCTGTTTCAACAAGCCTCCAACGACCATCATGTAACTCAACAAATATCCTGCCACATCCCGGATCATTGTGAGAAGAAGACGTGGTAAACTGCCAGTACCGATTACGCCTGCGATCCAGGCCAAGAGGCAATGATCTATAGGCATACATCTCTTCTGCTTTTTGAGCAATGAAGGATTTCAGTTGAGAGCGCGACCTTTCAGCCACCTGTCCTAATTGTTGGTTGGAGAGATTATCTGGACACGCAGAGGAATCTTGAATTTCCACATTCCTCTCAGAAGGTATATTATTGAGATGATTGTTGTTACCCTGCAAAACACTTAACTGTTCTTGCTGAACTATATTAAGTGGCAACTCACTAGATTTCTCATCGTCATTAATGAATGAGCTTTCCTTACACTCTGAAGTGGACATTGTAAAATTAGGCTCTATCTTGTTCCCCATAAATGGTGGATAATGCATTTTTACAATGTATTCCTCCTTCATTCGACGCTTATCAAGCTGTGCCTCTGCCCACATTTGTTTTTTAAGAGCATTTGCAGCTTCTAATCGTTCCTGAAAATTTTCATGTCAGTAGGCCAAGAAGCAAAAAACATGACTCTAAACTTGCACTAATAGAGAAAAGGTCATACCTCAAGGACAATGCGTATGGAATTACCTTCAATTGCCACACCTATCAATGCCACAAGAGCATTAAGGCGCTCTTCAACACTCAGATCAGAATAATTTGCTTCAATAAGTACCTGAACCCAAGGTTCCCCAAGATTACTTTCATCAACATCATCCCCTTGATCAAGATTAGTGCAGACTTCAGCAACCCCAACAGATTGATCACTAAAAGTATCAACATCCTTAGCACCATTTAAGCCTTCAGCATGCACTTTTTCATTATCATCGACACCATTGGGAGTTCTTAAAACATCATTAATCTGTTTTCGGTTTCCGAAGGCAGTTTCAGAATTAAATTCATTCCCCTCCGGATAAGCCTCTTCCTTGGGTTTTAATTCAGTAACCAAGTCATCAACTTCAGGGTCGTCTGGCCCATCACTTTCAGAATCTTCATCTCTTTCAGCATCTTCAGCATCTTCTCCTTCTGCAAAACCACTAAATACTCTGATTCTTTCTCTGGCAGCAGCAAGAATTGCATCAGCATCAGTAGGGTCCTTCCTATAGGCAGGACGTACACAATATGTTGACGGCGCTGTTCTCTCAAAAAGTTTTGTATCCCTAGACAACGCAGCAGCAACTGAAGCTTCTGGTGTCTTGCTTGTTGTAAGATCCCTCAGTCCAGATCTCTGAATCTTGTCCACAACTTCCAGTATTGTCAGACCATTGCTTCCCTCAAGAGAGAGAACATGAAACGCTGCAAACTTAACAGTTCCAGGAGTCAAACGATGCCTAGATCTGCGTGTATTAGAAAACCCTCTTTCTTGCATTTTAGCAACAGCGTTTTCAACTGCAGCTCCATTGCGTAAATTATTGATCACATCTTCACCATCATTACCCTGAATTTTTAACAGACCAATGTACAAAAAGACCATCAAATTGATTACAACAGTAACGCAAATTTACGAAAAAGTAACTTCATACATGTCTGTGCATATCTTATATGGTAAAAGATTATACTACCTATACTAATTTGTGGTTCTTGGATAACAGTATAAAAACGGAGAGGAGATTAATAATCATAACAGCTTTCCAAACGACATAATCAGTCAAATTAGCTCCAAATTTCTGTCCAATAATTTTTTACTCCAATCTTTCAATGGAAGACCACCCAACAGGCACTTCTATTGACATCAATCATCAAAAATTATTTCAATCAAACTGCATTTGTAAGATACAGTGGGGTGCCTTCTTAACTGTCACTCAAAAGAAGATAGTCAACCAAATTGACAAATAAAAATAGTTCTGCTCTATTAAACACAATATACACACTTAGGCTTATAGCATATTTGATGCATGAGTAATCATAGTAATCTTAGCTTGGTCATTTTCAAAACGATGAAATCCAAAAGCTTAAGCTGTTAGATGAGGTCCAAAAGAAATTCATAGTTGAGCCTCCTTTCACAAAATACGGGTGTTAAGTTCAAGTATGTTCCAAATAAGCAACCAATTACTAGTAGTAGTTACAATTTGCTATTTGAAGGACACCTTGCCTTGTCAACAAAGCAACAAAGAAAGACACCTAACAACCTACTTAGCGGAGAAAGACTCTTCTAATTCGGGAAAAGTTCTGTTGTGACATGTTCAAACTACAGGACTTCTTGAACCTCAACATAGATGATTTGTAAGTTGACATCTTAACTTCATCAATCTACAAACCAGCAACATAAGACTCTTCTAGCTTGGAAAAAGTTTTGTGATACATGCCCTAAGAAAAAATATTAACAAATCCCAAAACCACCATCATGAAGGATGATGTTAGACCATTCAATTAGAATTCCAACTAAATATGACTTGAAAGTATGCTTAGTTTCTTTTAGCTAAAATATAATCACAACTTACAGATTTAAGGTCGTAGTAAATATTATCTATATAAAGATCCGTCTTTATAGATGCCTTCGTTATTGTTATAGAAAGTTTTCGGAATAATTCATTCATTATTGAAATTCAGGTATTCACTTGCTCTTCCAAACCTACTTTATGTTTCTTCTCCACCATTCTCATAAGTCTTCCTCTGCAATTCTGCTGCCCATCTTTACTTTCCCCTTCTCTAGTTTCTCTCCCCAATCTACAATTATATTTCCTTGATATTCTTGAGTGTTGTTCTTATGATTCTTCTAATCCCTCTATTTCCCTCTTATTCTTCCTTGGTTGCCCTAGATCTCTATATCAGTTCCTCTGTTTTTACCTCAATTGGATATTTTCCTACCCCTGATTCTAACACCTCCCAATCATGAAGGTGGTAATAACATGTCAAGAACTTAATTAGTCGGATAAGCTACACATGAACTGATCATATTCATCTAGTCTAATTGCAAAAATATAAAATATTTAACACATTAAGCTGAGGTCCATATTAATAACAACAACAACATCCACTAGAAATCCTACTGATATGCGAGGTCTGGGGAGCTCCAGTAATACGCAAACTTACCTCTCACTAGTAGAGAAGTTGTTTCCAAATGACCCACATGAAGGGGGGAAAAATAATCAATAAATAAATAAATATAAATGTCTATATTAATAACACACAAAAATCAAGTTGACATAATTTTTGCTACGTGTATAAAATAAGTCTAATATCCAACAATGTATTGGTTTAAATGAACATGTTTTAAAAAATATGAAAATAATAATATAACCAGTGCAACTACCCCAATACCCTTGAGCACACCAATTGCACCGTGATTTGGCATATAAAACGTACGTCATAAAAGAAAAAGAGGAAAAGAATGTGGTGCATAGCATCATTTGCGTTGTGTTGTTTGACAAGGTTAGTCAAAATATTCAAAAGCTAGAGGGTCATGAAAAAGAGGTCATACTGACTCCAGGACTTTTGGAAATGCATCTCACTAAGGTAGCATACAACATGGACATGCCTGTTTATTGCATATGAAGGATTAAACATTATGTTTTTCCCTCCTAATCCTATAGTAGCTCTAATTTTTTCCCATCGAAGCATAAAAGACATTCTTTTCTCACTAATCTGTGTACTAATTTTAGTTTGACCACACTGGAAAGATTATTTTTTCCATTTACTAAATACTTAGCCACCACCAAACAAAAATTCTAGATCCAATACAGTGTAGAGAAATAGTGTAAATAATCTGAAATTGGTATGCTTTGTCAATAATAATATACTAATTTACACAAAAATAAGTGAAAGTAATCACTCTCAGAGCATGAAATTATCACTGATTTTTAGACACCAACTACATTCCTTAATAAAATATTTCTATAGATCATAACAACGGAAACAAAATAAGGCATTCCATGTTTGAAACATGAAAAACCGTACACAGAAGGGACAACCTCATTATCATGATGCGCCTGCTCAATATTCCTCTTCTTCAATTGTGGCCCCAATCCTGCAGATAAAGCAAATTGCCGCAGTATTTCTGGCCATGTTAATGGATTCAAGTGCTGCTGCCAATTACGAATATCAAAACCCCATGCATATGCCTGAATGAAAATGAATCAGTAATGAGAGACTATGAAGTTGCCTTAGTGAAAACCAATAACTTGGGAATTACCCCTGCAACAATATGTGGATGTCCGCCTCCAGGATTAACAGCAGTGTTCTGGTTTGTTCCCAATCCGGAGGCAGGTGTTCTCGCTACATCTTCAATATCTTTAATGATGGACCTTAAAAGAGCAATATGTAGTTCACCTAGTAGCCTTGTATCCTGAAGGTAAAGAAGTATTCAGACACCGGTAGGAGTCAACCTAGCCCCTATATAATTTCAGAAGAAAATCAATGAATTTACATAATCATGAAAAGCTTGAACAAACTCATCCAATGTGAATGGCCATATCCCAAGAACATCTGCAAATGTCATCAAGAACCTCCAAACCTGTAGTTTCACAGTTCACATCAAACACATGAAAGAAGATGACCATTTATCAATTGCAATTCATATGTAAGAGCACATGTGTGTGTGTTAAACAGGTGATAGAACATACCGACCAACAAAAATATTAGTTGGAGTCATCTACATACAACAAAAGCTGAAAGTATAGGCAGGTACCAGGGAATTTGTTATAATGATATTTGAAGGATTTAGACCTCACCCGATGACAAGCATTTAAGTTAAATGGTTATTTGATACAACATTGGAGCTTTGTATCATCAGAAGTGTCATGTTCAAGTAGCAATTCCCTCATTTAGTGAATTTGTGATTGTTGTATTTGTCCATTTCATGTTGGGGCATATTAAAATGGTATTTGAATCATTTCCCAGACCTTGTGAAACACCTCAAGTTTTTGGGTTTAATAATCGATTAACAGATTTTAACTCTAGATCAGCATAGATTCCAACCCAAGGGTCGTAAATCAAGCTTCGGCAATAGACCATCATATGTTAGCTTACTGTGCACTAACCAAACTCCTGATAATGGCTTACAAATACTATCACAATATCACATATTAGCTCTATACTCTTCTTATGTTGTAGACAGTTATCAATCGAACTCATTTTCGTGCAAATTTAACGAATAAATTACCAGTCTCAACTTAGTTCTAGGATCTCCCATGTTATTGAGAATTACCAATCAACCTCATTAAGATCGATAAGTGTTAGATTTTCAAGATAAACATTAAATAATTAATTTTTTACTGAATTGAATAAGAATTATCAATCAATGGATAGTATTCTTGACAAAAAGTAGAAGTAAATGGTCATAAGTTATTACAGAAAACTAATGAATTATTAGAGGAAGGCAATATGGAAACCGAAACAAAAATACAAGTTTGTTTTCCCATTTTCAGTAAAAAGTTGTTATTAGAGTCCATTTTGATGGTAGAGCAATTAAATCTTTTGTCCAATATAGGAAAGCATATCAAATGAAAATCTGATAGAACTCTTTCAACTAACCATTAGAAGATTTGCCACATTTTCCTCGGAGTCACTCCAAGGTTGAATTAATAAAGGCCTCCTTAACAGCACAGATTTGGGAGGGAACATACTCAGCTTATCTGTAGAACAAAAAGGCATAAAAATTAAAAGGTTAAATCGCCATTCAAATTTAAGCAAGATCAGTAATATATGGACTAATTCTAAAAATCCACCAAAAATCACAATCATGTACATCCACATGATGACTGTTAAGACATCGATGATTTTTTACTCAAGTAGTGTATCATATATACCATGACAAAATTGGTCCTTATAAGATAACAGTCTTCAAATAGTTTTTCTTTTTCAACATGTCTATAAAGTTCAAATTTATATTTATTTTATTTATCTTACACCTTCATACAAATGCAGTAAATTCAAATTGAAGATCAAGGAGAAAACATATTTCTAAAATATGACACCTAGAAAATTTTTTCTAAAATATAGCTCTCACAAACAAGTCATTTAAAATTAACAAAGTTCTTAGAAAACAAAAAATGGGTTAGACATAATTAACCTCGATATAAATCAAGATTCTGTAAAGTTTCAAAGTCAAGAGAAAGAACTGAAGGCAATCCCTTGCTCAAGGTAGCTAATTCCATGAGTTCCAATCGTTCATCCTCAACAAGCTCCGTGGATTCTTTTGCAATTTTCCGTGCAATAGCTCTCTCATTGGCAGCTTTTTGTCTCGCTGCCTCTTTTTCTCTACGTTGTTCTTCTTTTTGTTTCAACTTCTCAGCCTGATTAATTGATAAAATTTTATCACTTACCAAATGAACAAATCATTAAACCAAAACATTTAAACTAATGAATAAGGACCAATAATAGAGCTTGTACAAACTCCAACATCACCCCACATAACCCAGTGGGATTGCAACCAAGTACAGAGCACACATGTACTATACACATTACAATTTACAAATATAACTAAAATTTACCTTTTTTAATACAATAAGGAGGCACCCCGATGTGAACTTCATTAAATATGAAAGTTCAATATGTCAACAAAAAACTTTCAACCAGGCTGAATCGACTGACTAAGAGCTCACGTGTAAAAATATGACAGTTAAGCATTAGGATTGCCGAACCTACTCTTATAGATTCCTTCTGCAAGAACTTCTCCCTTCGCTCCAATTCACGCCTTTTCTCTCGTTGATATCTTTCCACCTCCCGTTGCTTTTCACGCAAAAATCTTTCTTCTTCCTTCCGCCTCTCACGGTCATGTCTCTCCATTTCTTTTCTTATTTGTTCTTCTCTCTGAAGACACAATACAAAGGGGAAAGCCAGCACCACTATCACTATAAACCTAACAGGTTTGCAGAAGTAGTTTGATTGGTAAGACCAAACCTTTCGCCTCAAGGTATCTTGCTTTTCAAGTTCCTTCCGAATCCTTTTCTCATGGGCCTCAACTTCACGTGCTATTCTTGCCTCCTCACCCTGAAGAGAATTGAACAAACATAAAACTGTGTATCAATAAACTTAAAAGGAAGAGATGAACCATAAATACCTTCCGCTTCCTCTCTATGTGCAGAACATCCTCATCATGGGTGACTTTCCTGTCAGTTGGAGTAAAAGGGTTGTCGATAGTAGGGTGACCGCCGAACTTAGCGTCTGCAGCAACATTTGTGAATGGGTTTTTTGGTAGTACATTTTCATAATCACCAACAGTTTTGTGCAAGAGATGACCCGGCCTCCCATCTTGGGCCATAAGATTTAAAGTGGGAACCTGACTTTGTAAACATAATCCAGGTGGCACGTGCTCATTTAAACGGACAAATGGACTTGCAGTACCTAATGGTACAGTTTTGATGTTTTGAGTCTCAGCACATGACCCATACTGGTAGGATGGGACAACTCTTTCATAAGCATCCCCTCTAACAGTTGGCTGCTGAGGAAGGAATTGGTACTCATGCAGAGCCCTAGTTGTACCCTAAGAAGTAACAGAACAATTTAAATATTTACAAGATGAAAAGATCACATTCTCTTGAGTAAGATAATCCACCAGGCAAAATTGAATGGAAGTAGTGAGAGATTAAAACACACCAAACCAAATGGATTAAATCATGTCCACACAGTAATTTTAGCATGCCTAAATCGTCACTTAACAAATATGTTTGCTTTCAATCAAAACATGATTGCAAGGTTCTAAAAAGGATATGATGCATAGAAATAAGAACCTTTGCAAGCTGAACGAAAGGATTCCTTTAGCAGTTCTTGCACTTCTTATTTTTGTGATTCACCACAAAGGCATAGCTTGATAAACCAAATTTTAAAGGCAAACCTTGGAAACATTTGAAAACCTTAACCTACTTCATGAAGAAATCATTTCAAAAGAAGCTTGATAAACCAAAAAAGAAGAAAATGGGGTCAGCCGACAATAAATTGCATATAATACTTTAGGCATTTCTCAAAAGATCACCATCTAGCAACTGGAGACAACAATTGCATTAAGTGAAACAATTTGTTAAGCTCGAACTACAAATCAACAGAGAAATCCAGTTTACATCTAGGAAAGAATATATTTTGCTGATAATTGGTGGGAGGCAAAAGAAATCAAAGTATATAGAACATGGGATGAACAATGAATATCATTTTAAGTTGTAAAGGATATTTCGATATCAAAAACCTATGCGCCAAAATACTATAATCCAAAATATTAAAAGTAAATAAGTTTAATACTTTAATAGTGACATCCATATGGAACATGACATAGCCCGAGGATCAAACATTGTCCACAATGTAATGATAGAAACTTGCTATGGGTTCCACAACATCCAGAAAGAAGACTGTCAATCATTAACTAAATGAATAACATCAATATGTAGAATTCTCCATTCCTTATGCATGATAAAGAAAATTTAGATGGAGGGTGAAATTGAGAGGTAGATTAAAGCATTGAAGCATTTGTATGTATCCACAAAATATGTCGCATGCCTATCCAGGCTACTCAGCCTAAAGCATGAATAGACTCCATTATGAATAAAAACACCAACAATTCCAATGATATGAATATCATTCATGTGAGCAGCCTAACCTTGACAACTTGCACATCACATCGCTCATATAATTTATCTTCAAAAGGCCATTCAGGTTGCTTCCGTGGCCCTGGTTGCGCTGAAAATTGCAATAGAAGTAATGAGAGAGCTCAACTATAGCAAGTATCAGTGTGATGGAATACAGAACCAAAAATTGAAGGCAAGTTAAAACACATCAATGAATCTGTAGTTTCTAGGGTGAAATAAGAACTTGTGACTTTAAATAAATAAAGGAAAGGGATACATATAATATGCATGGCAATAAAATATAGAGTAAAATATAGGGTACTCCTTTGTGGTTTAAATAATTTTAAAATTTTTCTTATTTTTAAAATTCTCAAAAAAATCCTTGTAATTTTCAATTTTTCAGAAAACTCTTTCTCTTAAACTTTCGTTAAAGATAACAGCAAAAAACGCATGGCATGAATAACTCACATCACCCAATCAAATGTTGCTGATATGGCGACCCAACTCGGCTCTTAACTCAACTTGAACTAATTAAATCCAACTCAAATCAATAATTTAAGCTAATTATAATAAATGGCTGATTTGGATTGTGTTTAATTAGTCGGATTAGGTTTAAAAGCTAAGTTGAGTCGTCAAGTCAGCAATATTTGATTGGTCCACATGTAACGTTCATGTCACGTGCATTTTGTTATTACTTTTAATGAAAGTCTAAAAGAAAAGATTTTTATGAAAAATTAAAATTGCAAAAAGTTGTTCAATAACTTTAACTATTAGGAAGCTTTAATTTTATCCAAGGCCCCTCACCACAACTTTTGTACAGGACAATTGCTTTGTGCATAGGCATTGAACAAACCCATTAACCTAATAAGATTCAAGAAATAATCTTCCACGTTGAAAGATACGAATACAACAAGGTCAAATATACCTACCAACATTATTAGTTCAATAATCATGCATTTCTAATGTAATTCTACTATGAAAGGTTGAAGCTTCAAATGAAACTTCCTTACTCAATCTAACTAAAATTTGCATTCTCCCAACTAACTGAAATTTAGGGAATAAGCTGGTAGTTCAACTGCATTCAAGTAAAAGAATTTTTTGATATGTCATTTCATAATATGCCAACAGATTTTCAGATAAGAAATGCAACAGTACTAGACATTTAGATGTATGATTCGTCTAGCATAAAAATTGAAAATAAGGAGTCCAAAGAATCAACTTTACCTATTGGTGCACCAAAGGCATCCGGAGGTAAGGGGTCAAACTCCATCCCAAGGATTGGACCATCCTCTCTCAATGGCTCCCCCAACTGTGCCTGAACAAATGCTATTGCTCTAAGCTCAGCTATTGACTGCTGTGGATCATAATACCTCGTTGTTGCTGGGACATCATCAGCAATGCAAATTCTTGGAACAGCCACCCCAGAGGGTCTAGCAACTCGCAATGGATCTGTGTTATTGCCAAATGAACTTGACTCAGGAACAGGCCCCAATGCATTGTCATTTTGCATCTCACTAGTGGTCACAAGTTCCTCTCCAGTGGATGGTTTAAAAGAAAGAGCCGGTGAACTTTTATGTTGGCGCTTAACTGGTGGGGGTTTCCTGTCCTTCAGACGCCGGTGGCAAAACCACATTTGCAGCTGCCGATCAGACAGACCCAATTGCACAGAAAGCTCAGCCCTTAGTGCCTCTGGTGGATACATATTCGCTGAAGAAACCATAAGTTCACAACAACACATCATTAAGAAAAGAAGAAGGAATTGCACAAGCAAACCATTAAGATCAAGTATAATGCATACGAAAAGAAGTAACAGTTAAGTTGAAACAGCTTGGCATCTCAAAATCCACCCAACATACTTGCAATCCATCACATGCAAAAATTAAAACTAAACCAATAAAATAAATTTTCAACTAAAAAAGAATTTTAAAGCAAAATAAAACATATATATAATATTTTTTTTAAAAATGAGAGAGAGAGACAGAGAGATAAAAGAAAACAAACCAGCATAAGTCTTCTCAAGTATCTCAAGCTGAGACGCAGTCTTCATTTTGCGTTTAGTCTTAAACTCTCCTCCAGATGGAGCCTTCCTCTTCTCTACCTCCTCCCCATCGCCGGCATCACCAGCAGCCTCCATTCGCAGCAAAAATCAAAATTAGTAGAGCTATAGAGTATGAAATGGGTCTAGCCTAGCCAAGCGAACCCATTAGGGTGTATTATCAATCAAAAGGAAAAGAAGAGGATTAGATTGGAACTTTCTCTTTTATGTTAAGGGCTGTAGAAAGAATCGATGATAGGGTTGGTGTTAGTGATTTAGGTGCGTGTGATTGAGATGTGGAGCGTTGGGATTTGGGGAATATAAACAACACATCTACTACTTGGTGTAGTAGTAATAATAATAATAATAACACGCATTCACTTTTCTTCTCCTCATAATAAAGAAAATCAAAGTCCTTATTCTTCTTGTTCTTATTATGACTCATCGTTGAATTTCGATTTTTGATTTCCCCCACCCACGCCACTCGAGGTTGCCGTCTCCTTTTCTTCACCGTCAATCCTTTTATTAATCGGAGAGAGACAGAGAGGCGGTAGAACTGGGAGCTTTGCGCATGTTATCGTATCTCCAAATCCAATCCATCTCTCTCTTTTCTTTTCTTTTGCGTTTTCAATATTTATTTTCTTTTCTTTTTGTGACGTTGAATTGACGACATATTGTTTTTACTTTTCATGTGTAATTCCCCGGTTTCTTGATCATCTTGCACGACTAAAGTACACAACACCACTCTCGGTCAAAACGCGTGACTTGACGTGACTCTTGTCCAATTTTGTTTGTGTCCCTACAACTGCATTATTATTTATAAATATTAACAGAAATAAAATACATAATTAGTTGATCTTTGCAATAAATTATATTACTTTTATGAAGTAAAATAAATAATTAATAAACGAAAAATATTAATTTTAGAGATAAATGTAAATTTTTAAGTTGAAGAGCTTATTTAAACTTTTTAAAAACATTAATAAAAGATATTAATGTAATTTAACTAACTATAAAAACTAAAACTTGTCATATATTTAAGAAAATCGGGATATGTTAGTGATGAAAATAATATTTGAATAATATTTTATAAAAAATTTTGAGAGTGATTTATTAAAAATTTTAGTATCAGAACTTTAACTGCATCCGAATTTAAAGTTTAATGACAAATTTTGATTTTTTAACGGAAGAACTCACAGTCATTATCCTGTTGATGCGCACTAGGTAAAATTTCGAATTGACACAATAACCTGCAAATCACGCCAACTGAGTGCTATATACTAGGCAAGCCTGTGCGACAAGCTCAATCAAGAAAGTGTAAGTAAGAGGTTCGAACACATAACTTTTTGACCCCATACCAAATATATTCAAGAAGAAGTATCTTGGTGTATGCTATTTGCGGACGATATTGTCCTAGTGGATGAGACCAAGGAGGAGGTTAATGCCTAGTTAGACTGCTGAAGAGATGCGTTAGAGTCGAAAGGTTTTAAAATAAGCAGGTCGAAGACGGAGTATATAGCGTGCAACTTTTCTGGAAACCAGATGGCGCATGAGGTGGTGGTAGCAATTGATACCGACGTCATACCATAAAGGACGAGTTTTAAGTATCTTGGGTCTGTCATTCAGAGTGATGGTAATATCGATGCCGATATAGTACACCATATTAGATCAAAATGGGCCAAATAGAGGAGTGCATCAGAGGTTCTATGTGACAGGAAGATTCCTTTAAAACTCAAGATGAAGTTTTATAAAACGGTGATTCGTCCAACCATATTATATGGGGCAGAGTATTGGCCTGCCAAACGTAGGCATATAAGACAGTTGTTGGTAGCAGAAATGCGTATGTTTCAGTGGATATATGACATTACAAGGAGAGATAGGGTCTGAAACCGAGTAGTGAGAGATAGACTACAAGTAGCCAGCTTTGCCGACAAGTTGAGAAAGACTAGACTTAAGTGGCATGGGCATGTGCATAGGAGGCCCTCCGACGCTCCTATACAAAACTGTGAGGGAATAACACTTAGTGAATATAAGAGGAGAAGAGGAAGGCCTTACAAGAACTGGCAGGAAGTGATCAAAGAGGATATGTCAGAATTGGCACTTAATGAGGTAGTAGCTAGAAGTAGAAAAGTTTTAAGTGATCGAATAAGGGTAAAGGATTACCAGTGTAAAGGATTAACCGTCCCAGATACTCAAAATCAGTACAGTAGTACTAGGAGATGCTGGCACGATGTGCTGTTTGCATGACGGATGCAGGGGGACAGTAAGGGGCCATCCCGGCAGGGTCTTTGAGGTAGGTCCCCTTACCGAGAGACATGAAGGGATTGGACTTTGTAGGCTATTAGGTTCTCACAGATCTGGCCTCCTTCAGGTATTCCCCATTACTTGTATTTATTTTCTATTGTTATTTCTGTAACCTACATCATTCGTATATTGTCTCATTTATATGTGGGTCCACTGAAAATAACCTTTATACTATGTAGGGATAAGGCTGCGTACTATTGAACCTCCCCAGACTCTGCTGCATTGCGAGATTTCGAACTGAGTGATGGTGATGGTGATGATGATGATGATAATGATGATGACTTCTCCACTCAGCAACTCAGGAAAAGTTATAGAGTGATTTGTTAAAAATTTTAGTACCATAACTTTAACTGCATCCTAATTTAAAGTTTAATGACAAAATTTGACTTTTTTTCATTTATATAATAACATCAAATATAGGCTTGGACCTCTTCTTCCGATTTTCCTTCAACCCAAAACTTCTTTCATGTAACACTAGGATTTTAAGGGTGAAGGTAGCCTCCCTTGCTACCCCGGGCTACCGCCACTAGTATTAAGCAAGTCTTGTACAATAGATTTGATCGAGAAAATGTAAGTAAGATGATTCGAATACAAGACCTTTCAGTCACATCTCTGCACTTCACCAACTCGAAAACCCATTGATCACAATTGAAGTTTGTTACACCTAATTGGATTTAATTGACCACGATTAAATATTAATTAACACTATATTATGTTATTGACTATAACTAAGGCTTAATCAACCCTGGTTGGAACAAACTTTCTTTAAATAAAACATAAATAGCTGAAGAACACGTATTGATGAAACTAACACTCACCAAAGCCTAATTGAACTTGAAAATTCCGATTAATATCATAAACTAACAGCAATACAAAATGAAACCAGAAAACCTATAATATGACAAAGATACATGACTTTATAAGTAAAACAAATTAAGTTTAAAAGAAATATGTTTTCAAATTCAAAATAAGGACACATGAAATGGAAATTAACCATAAATGACCAAACAAAATTAAACTTCCACGTGACAATAGATCACAATCATAATGGCCCAATATGATTTTCAATATTATCAAAATTATAGACTTCATATATTTTTTTCTTTTGAGAATTATTTTGTTTCATAAATATTTCTACATACTTTAAGATCTCTTGTTTTATATTTTATACTGTATTTCTCCTTTCTTATTTTTAGAATTGCACTTTTATCTTATTCAGTAATAATCAATATTTTACAACTTATTATATTATTTGTACCCACTTATATATATTTGTCCTTATATGTTTTATGTGTTTTATCCAATGTTTTCAAAATCGAATCGGAGGTTAAACCAGTAAAACAAGAAGGTAGAGGTTTAAAAGATTCAAACAGTATTAGATCGTCATAAAACTGATTAAAGATTGAATAAAATTAAAGAATTTGAAAAAAATTGAAGAAGACTATAATTCTCATAACAAAATTTAAAGTTTGACTTAAAAAAAAACTGTTAAATAAAAATTAATCTGTTTATTTTAGTTTACAAAAGTTGATTAATTTATGAAAAATACATAATTAACCAATAAAATGATTAATTTTTAATAATTATTATTATAAAATTAAATTAGACCGTAAAGTTAAAAACTGAACTAAAAATTAACCGATATAAAGTTTTGATAAACCGGTCAAATAAGTTTAGTTTTTTACACATTGTTGTATCTAAGATTTCGTATAACATTTTTTTTCTTCTTGTTAAACAGAATTTTGACCTCCATTCAAATGATTAAATATTCAATATAGCTCTGTGGGGCTTTTTTCCACTCGTAAACTTTCATGTACGAGCTTGCACGACAACATCAATAACCTCCAATTGTATCAGATGCTGTTTTATAACAGAATCAAGGGAGGAGTACAGATCCACTAATTACGAGATAGAGGTGAGCCGATCCCATGACGTTTGGATGGGAAAATAAGGAACAGAATGCTGCACAACACTCCAATTCCAACCGGCACTAGAGCTAGAATGTCCTTCAGCTCCTCTGATGGTGTTGGCCAGAAGCATTTATTGACATTACTATCGAACAAAGCAACTGCACCAAAAACTAACAATGACATGAAAGCATGGAAAAAATCCATTAACTTTAGGCGATAATGAGCTGCTTCCTCGGCTGATAGATTCACGGTGTCAATCACCCACAGCCCCCTCACCGTTGCTATTCCGTATCGAACTTTCCCTCTATCGTCTCTAAAGCTATCTGTCAGACACAAAAGGAAGCAGGATAGCCCACCCAACAATATAAGGAGTGACGTCAAAGTCTTGCTTGTAACGGTTCGACATTGTCCCTGATGTGTCAAAATTGGCGAAAGAATCTGAAACGCTAGAACTGATCCTGTGGGGAGAAGTCTTGCCAAATTGGCTGTTCCTTTGAAGGTCTTTCTCATGGCTTTCTGAGCCGGCGTTTTTTGAGGTTTTGGGGCTGCATGTTCATTTTCCAGGAGAGGCTGCTGGAGTTCGTCTGTTGCAATCGACACAACTTGTTCTAAAACGCTTTCCATAGTTCAATTTCTCTTCTCCTCTCGCCCTTCTGTACCAAAATACTCACGGCATGTGAATCATGCAGAAGGAGCAGAAGTATATAGGTATGGAGCGGCGGATCGAAGCTGTTGCACAGGTAATTGAGGAACCCAAATTAGGAGTTCTTGTTTGTTGTTGCCAAATCAGGTCCTGGACATGGAGAAAAATGAATGCCAACCCTAAATAGGAGTTCTTGTTCGTTGTTACCAAATCAGTTCCTAGACAACCCAAGTTGCTGGCAGTTTCACTTGTGTCGACGTAATTCCTCAACTGACTTGGTTGAAACCATTTAAGACGAAAGATTGAGCAGAGCTCCAAGTTTTATTGTTGGTGGTGGGAAGTTTCGTAACCTAAGAAGAGTTACTAATTTTATCCACTGATGCTTACTTGATTATTCAAAATATTCACTTAGACAAATAAATAATGATATTTTTAATTAAAATAAATAAAAATAAACTAATCACCATTTATCACAATTATAAGGATTTTAAATTTTAAAATCTTAAAAAAATGCCAACATAGTCAATACATAAAACCCTTCGTTTTGCGAGAGTTTAGAGAGGGTTATAATCAATGTTTAAAAAACCGGACCGAACTGGCCAATCCGACCGGGAAATTTTCGAACCGGCCAGTGGTCCAGTTCGGTTACAACTAATAACTTTTATATATTAAAACCAGCCGGTTTATTAGCGAACTGGCCGGTTTGTGTCGAACCGGGTTAACCGGTTATGTACAAAACATAAGACGTTTATTGTTCATTACTTCATTTCATCGAAGGTTCTAGGCTTCTTCTCTCCAGGAGCTTCTCTTCGATCTTATCTTCCCCGTCTTTAATCGCCTCCATGGAAGAAGAAGTTAAGCTCCTCTCATAAGGAGCGTCTGTTGGTTTACTTCCCAATCTCCATTTAAGCTATCGTCTCAGTCATCAATCATCAGCGACAACCAAGTATAGATGGCCAAAGTGAAGTGGCTAGAGTTTCTGAGACCTTCAAGCCTAGTGTGGAAAGAAGCAGTAGAGAAGAGGAGGAGCTAACATGAGAGTAGATCTGAGAGTGACAACCTGGACGGAGCTTCTGGTGATGATGAAGATGTCGCTGACAATCCTCCAAGAAAGAAGCAACATCACTAACACACTCCTCAAGAAATCTAGGAGCTTGAAGCGTAGGTTTTATGATATTCCAACAAAATTATGCAGACTAGTCTAGTTCACATGATTTTGCTCGACAAGTCTTTCTCTTTTTTGTTTTTTCTTTTGTCAACAGTATGTTCAAGGAGTGTCCTCATCCTAATGAGAAACAAAGATTGGAGCTCAGTGGTACATCGGTTTTGGCAATTTTCAGACCAGTGGTGCTTCGGTCTTGGTCCATGCAATCCTGTACTTTGCTCACATTTGCGTCTTCTTGCTTGCTGTTAGAGTTCATCTCTACCTTGGTTAATGATAAGACCGAAGAGTAATTCTATTACTTGTAAACGTTAATTTTTTGGGGGGTCTTTGCTGGTTTATTTCAATTTGTTATGTAGATAAGGAGGTTATGACTGATTTATTTCAATTTGTTATGTAGATAAGGAGATTATGATAAGGCAGTTGAATCATGAGCTTTCATTCTGGTTTATAATTCTTAATTAATTAGTTTCCTGTAACACTTAGAATGTAACTCGAGTTCATTTTAGATTTTGATAGTTGTGTAACTTGTGTTATATATACGTGATGAAGTATTGAATTTATTGAGAAGTATTTAATTTTTTATACACTATTTTGGGATGCTTTCCTCCAAGACTTGAATCAGTGAGAGCTTTTCTTAAGTGAGTACCATTCTGCTGTGTTTCTACTCTTGGTTTATTTCTGTTATGGTGTTTGTTTCTGTTATGGTATTTGTTTTTACTATGGATTTGTCTTCTGAGGGTGAGTTATTTTGTTTAGCATTCAGCTTTTGATTTGTTTTTTTTGATTCAATTCTTTTTGTGCTTTTTGGAGCTTTAAGACTTATCCTGTAGGTTCTGGCTAGTAAAGGTGAAATCTTTTATTGCATTTGGGCTTCGTAGCAGAAATTGATTTAACTTTTATTTGTTGTTTGAGGTTCTTTTCAACGTTTATAATAATTATATGTACTGTTATTTGGACATGATAAGTTTTCTAGATCTTTGGTTATTGATTTTTGGATAGTGATAGGATTTAAGTTCAACAATCCCTTGCTAACATGTAAGGTAGAGCCTATTATGGTGGGTGAATAGTTGAGATTGGTTAGCTGCATTTTATCTCTTTGGAAGGTAGGTGTTCTTTATACAATATTTTATCCCTGCATTATATGGATTTGGTAATACTTGTAATGGAACAAGCAAGCTCATATTATGGAAAGGGAATTTTATCTTTCGGGAGTGGTGGCAGTGAAAGGATAGGGAGGAGGCATATCAAAGTCAAACTAAGTTTCTTGCAAATC
>JAOTJB010330895.1:0-13328 GCA_027123815.1 Erythroxylum minutifolium
AGTTCGCAAACTCACCCAAAATTGCAACATATTTTTCAAGACCGAGAGTAGACTCCTAGCTCCAGAGGGACTTTTCTGGCCGTGTAGATCGAGTTGACGAGAGAGGTCATGGCTCACAAGTCCGTCAGCTGGGATTTTTGGGATGACCTAGTTAGAGTTGATGTATTCTTCCTCTTTCATGTAGTATCTTGCACTAGGTTTTTGTATATATGTATAGATATGTACAGATAGTACATTATGCGATGGATGTATAACTTTTGATTTTTATCAATGAAAAGAGGAAGAGTTTGATTTTAAAAAAATCTTGTGGTTACATTAATGCTTTATTATTCAAATTGTTGTGATGCCATGTGGAGTAAGTGTAGTGATTGCACGTAGCACTCCCTTATCATAGGATATGTACCGGAATGACCTACGGGCGTCCCGGTGCGTACCCTATGGTAAGGGGGTGTTACAATCACACTGCCTTTGGGTCCAGAAGTTTGAGAAGGGCGTTTTCCTTTCTTAGGCTGTTTACCTGGATTGTTCTTATTGCCTTTGAGCTTTCCCATATTGGCAACAAGAGTAATATTGGAGCGACCAAGAACCTTCAACTGTTCTTCCTCCATTTCGAGGTGCCTTGAAAATTTTTAGAAGGTTTTGATGTTCTTACTATAAGTCATCAAGAGCTTAAAAGTAGCTGAATGATCAGGTTTGCTTGGAATGGAACGAATCAGATTAAGAACCTATTCTTCTTCAAAAATCTCGAGCCCACCAGTTTTTAGATCCCAAGCCATTGCACTTAAAGTGCGGAGATGCTCGGCTATAGTACGACTTAAGTCAATCTCATATTGCATCCACTTTAAGTGCAAGGTACGAAGCCTTATAGTGGATGTCTGATCGTACGTGATCTTGAGCTTTTCCCACATTTCTTTAGCAGTTTTGTAGGACTCAAATTCTCCAATGAGATCGTCGTGCATGCAATACAACATAATATAGCGTGCCTTATGATCCCATTTGAACCATTCCTTGTATATGATCAAATTTTTTTGATATTGATCACTATCAGTGTCTTTAGTCTCTTTAGGCTCAGTCGTGTCATTGGTCAAGGTTTCCAAAACCTCACGCTTATTAAGTATATATTGAATCTTCCTATACCAGATGTCATAATTAGTGCCATTCAGCTTCTCAGTGGTGGATAAATCACCAAGCATACTTTTCGTTACCATATCTTAAAGTATAAAAAAAGGACATCGGGGCACATATTCGAATAATTAAATTATCAAAAAATATCATCATCCATATCATAAGATCGAAAATTTCACTAAGCTTATAATTATCACTTATGACATAAATTAGAAAATTTTACAATTTAATTATTATGCATATGAAACATATTCCAAAAATAATATCATATGTTAAACAAATTAACACAACAATTCTTATGAAAAAACATGATATTTATTTTACATAAAACAAATTTATATAACTCATAATAATTCGTTCTATATAAAACACATTCACATATCATTAATGAATTAAATAAATGTAAAACTAATTTAAATAAAAAATAAATGGAATTATTATGAGTTTAGTAAATTTGTTTTTGCTAAATTAATTTGATGTGAAATAATTCACATATCATTAATGAATTTGAAACAGAGAACAATTTGTTGAAAAGATACTGTAGTATGTGGTAAATCAAATTGTTCTCTTTCTCCAAGAGAGAAAAGAAGAGAGACTATTGATCAACAAAAGACTTTTGTTCAATTAATGAAGAGATAGAGAAGCGAGACATTCAAGAGCCAATAGAGGGTGTGACTTTAGGAAAAAACAAATTTAATAAACTTAAAATTAACATTTTATGCCAAAAAGATAAAAAACACCACCGTCATAGCCCTACCCTATCTTTTGCCTTAAAATCTTTTTATCTTCTCTACGCAACTTTCGTTTAAATAAAACCTTCTATCATCTCTGTCTCTGCGCAACTTTCTTTAAAAAAAAACATTCCATCCTCTTTGTCTCTACGTAGCTCTCTCTAAAAACTGTTATGGGTTCACTTTAAAAGCCCAACCAGAGAAAAAACACTCCCCTTCCCACCTATTTGTGCCACCGCTTAGCGTTAAGAATGAAGGCAGGCCGATGCCTAGCTGCCATCCTTGACGCCAAAAGTCACGACTCCACATAAGAGTTGTCATAAGCCTCCCTTTTCACACAGTCATCGCATAGATCGGTCGAAAAGGAGATGAACGACGTCCACCATACCATCAATGCCACTTATAAGGAGGCACGTGACTCACATGTGTAGCCATGAGTGGCTATTTCAGTTGCGATTTCTATAGCATCCTGTAGATCGGCCGAAGGAATGACTGACAGTGTTATCCACGCGCCTCACAATTGGTGGAGATGTGCTTCTTGAGGGTATGTACAATTTTTTGTTTGTTTGGAGTGAGGTAGGATTGAACAGGATAATATACGAAGCATAAAATCAAACATTTAATCTTATACTGAATGTAATTAATTTGACTGCATAAACTAATCATGCGATTATATCAGAAACCAATCATGTGGTTTTTATAATTTAAACATTTAGCATGTTTACATAAAAAGTTTAATAGATCACATGCTTTATAACATAATTGCATTTCAATTAACAAACTTATCGTTAATAGAATAATAACCAACTGATTCTTAATATAAAATGAGGCAGAAGCTAGCCTATCTCTTATACCACTATTAGTTTATATAAATTTAGTACACTAACCTTGATGCGGAAGCGAATTAATCTTTATGCCGCTTTCTGCCTATGTAATTTTCGGTTATAATCACAAACACAATCTCCAACCTCGGTGGCTACTAGAGTCATCATAAAGATTACACCTCAAGACTCTATCACTCAGATGGTCAATATGTGAGCTGGTATTTTGAGACTTTAGGGTTTTTACTGTATATAAAACATTAACCCTATGCAGTCCTATTTAATCCATTTAAATAGGGTTTTTCTCTGGAGTTATTTCCTTAACTACTCCCTAAAAATAGGGGAGTATCTTGGCATTCAATCAACTACTTCTCAAGTGGTTGTTGTGACTGTTAAAAAATGGAATATGTAGATTCCCTTCTATTGATTTTCTATTGTTCTTAGTTGTTAGATTAATTTTAATACTTACTGTGGCCCATATTACTGTAATGGACCCTAATATAACTCTAATATAACGATGGGCCCAAAATAATGGCGATTGGGCTTGTTAAAGGTAATTAGAGTTATAAGGGTTACTTATAAATAACCCTTCCCTCTCCCTTCCAAGAGTAATGTTAAAAACATATCAAGAAAAGAAGTTCTTGCACCATTGAGAGAACAGAGAAAAGTTTGAAGGTGAGAGTGGATAAAACATTATCCAAAACATTGCACAAGACATAGATTCAGGTTTGTTTTGTTACTTTTCAATCCATAAATATCTTACATTAGTATCCCATGTACTTTAACTCATCTTTCGACCGGATGAGTCACACTCGATATATGTTCTTGGTTTCCTTAAGGAAAGTTCCTAAGAGGCCTTTCCTCTGAGTTCATTAATTCCAGCAGATGAGTTATTCCTTCACCCTATCTAAGAGAGTTTAAAATTTATTAAAGATAAAGAAGGTTTAATGGTATAAAAATTGAAGAGTATTGGTCTCTCCTAAAGCAACTGCCCAAACGACAGTGTTCAGTACTACTAAAGGGAGGAAATGACGACGTAATGACAATGGGGAGTATCCAACCAAGCGGTGACATTTTCGTAAGAGGGGTAAAGCCTCTCTTCTTCTGATTATCGCGTCCTCAATTTTTACCTAACTGGGGCTGATTTATCTGGAGACTTCGGGACTTCAAGACTTCAAGGGAGACTTGTAGAAGATGAAGACCTTGAAGAGCTTTTGGGAACAAGGCATGCAGAAGTGTTGACACCAGGTAAGCGTTGAGCTGTACTTATAATTTACTTCCGTAAATTATGATGTGTAGGAGATAGATCTTCAAATTAAGGAAGTATTTACTAAGATAATCATTCATGCTCCATAATTCAAGTTAATGTCTCGGTATTCTCCAACTCAATTACTGTCTATACAATTGAATAAATGTATGAAACAATCATATTGCTCTTTAACTTTTTCCAACCTTTCTTCATTACATTAAAACATAAATAAATTCTTTTAAATATTAATTTACCTTCATCTCTTCTAACTTGAAACTCTATTGTAAAATTTGGATTCATTTCTTGTAATTCAGAAATACATTTAAAGAAATGATCAAGTAGAAATTAATTTATGAATAAGTTGCATCTAAGATAGATATCCTTTAAGATTTCATTATATTTCTATTTAATATGATTTAACAAACAAATATATATTTTTTAAATCGGTAAGAATTCTTAAGTTACAATTATGCTCCGTATTAACACAGCCCCTATCTTTAGATTGAATTAATTGAAATATTTTCTTAATCCAATAACCTACCAATGTAAAAATGTGAAGTAAGCCCTTTCATATTTTATTAGTGAAAATGGTTATTTGAAATTCAACATATCTCTATTCGTATCTACTAATTGAATTGAATTGAAATGTTTGAATGAGTTTGAAAACAAGAAGTTAAACGATGTAATGGCATGGGTAATATGAATGGGATATACGGTGCATTGGAAGAAGTAAAAGTGAAACTTCGAAAATTACGACAGTTAGTTTTGGGAACAGATTTTTATTCTAATTAACCAATTTTTATTCTGTTCTGTTAAATTTTATCTACATATTTATATTTATATAGGTCTACATAAACATGTAAACAAAATTACATTGAGAATCTCGTTCCGATAGTTTTGGACAGTTTTGGACAGGAATTTGCGTTGATCGGTGGTTCTAAGTGATATGAAAACCTGACATGATTAGGTGGAGACAAGGTGAGACAATGCACCCGTCCGTCTTCAGGAATGAAATGGCAATTTCCATATTCTGGCGGTACATTCATATATATATACATACATATATATATATATATATATATATATATATATATAAGCCTAAAAAATGCTTTCCATTTGAGTTCACAATTTTCAAAAATCTTATAATGAGAGTTAGAATTTTCACGATAATCAAGCAAGTTTTATAATGTTTATTGTCCAAAATAATAATATAAATTTCTTTTTCTTTTAAACAATTTACTCGATTAATTTTTTTCAATCATTTGGATTAGATTTAATGCTTCTACTTTTTGGAGTATTCTTTAATCTCTGACCAATTATCAGTTCAATACATCAAAAGAAAACTAGATATATTTAAAAATGACAATTTGACTTGTATTAATTTTAATTTGATTGAATTTGAGAGTTAATATGACTAGCCTTTTAGAAGGAAAATAATAATTACTCAGTAAAAATCTTGTTGATATATGAAGTTTACTAACTTTATCCTTCACTAATAGAGATATTGTTTCCGTGAACTTTAAAAAAATTGTAACTCCTTTTTCAATACATACAATCTTAGTTACAGAGAACATCCAAAATTAAGGCGTAGAATAAATTTATGAATGTGGCTCCACCTCCATTTGTACAAATATTTCATGAAAAATTGTAAAATGTTTCCAAAGTTTTAAACATAAATATTATTGAAAAACACATATGGTAGCTAATTTAAAATTTGAAAAGTAAAAATTTTTTGGATATAAAAAGATAAACATACTTAAAATTTTAATGTTAATAAGATCAAAATATCATAAATTTAAGTTGATTAGTATTCTTAATCATTAATATTTATTAACAATAAAATAATAATACATATAACTATTGAAATATGGTATTCAGTATTATATAATGATATATAGTAAGTAATAAAAGATTTTAATTAGACATTTAACTATTCTTACAAACAAAACAATAAATAAATTTTCATGCCTGTTCCATCGAAAAGGAAAAGAAATAATTATTTTTTGAGATTCTAAGTGACATAAGACTCGGTAGAAAAGGTAAAGAAGTTCCCTATGTCTGGATTCTCATGAAGGGTCCTTGTATGTTCGGAGACATCAATTAAAACAGTCAAATATCTTCCCTCAACTGTTGGTTTATTGACATCCTCTTCCAACAACTTCTTGACTTTAACTAAACTAGTAAAAGATAGAGTGAACGATTTATCAAATGTAGTATGAATCACTGAATTAGATGAACCACCAGGACAATGCATGTCACCTAAGAAACAAATAGTATAAAACTTAAATAGATAATTAAGTCAAACGATATAAGGAACTCAAATTCGAACATATACATACCTAATTGAATAGACATAGTTTTTGAAATTGACGATTGTTCCAAAATAATCGATTTCCCTAATCCTGTATTGATCATCGGGCATTGACACTACCTCTATTTTCATCTATGTTCTCTTAAACATTCAAGGAAGATTTACATAACACATAGTATATACAATTAGACGTTCATCTGATAGCTTCATAATAGAAAATGAGATACAAATAATAAAGAAACAGAAGCTAATTCGGATGATACTAAAAACCTTAAAGAATAAGATCGGCCATGAAAGGCAAGGGGTGATTAGTGTTTGGTGAGGAGATTTTATATGCATCGATTTGTTTTTCATTAGGGAGAATTTTGCCATATTCCTCCCAGTGGACCTCATTTCTGCCATTAGAAACTATTCACCATGTTGACATTCTGTGATGAATTGATATTAACAGTTTTATTATGAAAAGTCAATAGAATACTTCTTATTTGAATGTTCCAACATTCTAGCAATGTTAATTTTGTGATTTATTAACTAAGACTACTTTATATGATAAGGTTGAGAATGTTAAATGTGTAGTACTATGTTTAAGGAATGCATAAAAATCCCTTGTAGAAGCTAAATATGATTGCTTTAATGTACATAAACATCTATTGTAAAATCCTCTAATGTAAATAGTTACCTAATTATGATTTAGATTTAATTTATCTTAATAATTAGCTATTTAGTTTTGATCTATTCCATTATATGGTTTTATGAAATATATTTTGAATAAATTGAAATGTGTGTATGGTAAAAGATTTGGTCTTTTAAGAATAAGAGTAAAAATGTGTCGATATGGTTAAATTAGCTAGCATTATTCACTTTTATAAACTTTGACGATCAAGTGAAAAGGCATTGTGCAAGTTTGAAGTGATTTCAAATAAAATTTTAAGATTTTGAGCCCATAAAAGATTGAAACATTCAAATCAATATGTGTTTCCTTTGAAGTGTATTGTCATATATTAGAATATTTCTCTATAAATTGCCTGAAACATTTCAAGACCTAATCGATATATACATGTATAAGAATAAAAAAGGCTACAAGAATAAGAAAAGGATTTCATTGGTTTACAACCTTTAACTTAAAAATCCACTTCAATCCCTAGTTAGCTCTTTTGAGCCATAACCTTTTTCTTTTATTTTATAACTATATTACAAGCCAAATTCTCTATTTAAACATCCTCACATATTGTGTTATAATTTGAATTATTTTGTTTATTGATAAATCTATTCATAAAAACATACCAAAAAAGAGAAAAAGTAAGAAAGCTAGCAGCAAGAAAACTCAATATGAGTCCATTTTTCTTCATATGAAGCTATTAACCATTCTCAATTGAGTTAAATATCATGGTTCCAACTTATACTTTTGTTACCTATATATGTTTAGGTTTCTTGCTAATATTTTTGGTTTTGATAATTTTAATTTTATTTTTATTTTTAATCATAGCCTCGTTACATGTTAAAATAAAGTCCTTTTGACATATACGTATGTATACTATAAGTGGTAGAGATTTGGGGTAAAAGAAATCATATGGTAAATATATACATAAATATCCCTTGCAGAAGTAACCTTAATTCTCTTGCAGACCTTTCATCAAACAAAGAAGAATTTGTTCAGTTTTTATGTTCTATTTTAATAGAGAATAATTTGTGTTTTGGTTTTGTGTGAATCGAAGGAGGGTCTTGGTTTTGTGTATTGTTTGGAATAATTTTAGAATAATTGATGACTAGATGTATGAATTACATAAGTATTTATTGTAAGTGGAATGAGATTGATCTCTTATAGATGATCTGTGTACAAACCACTTGGATGGTATATGTAACATCTTGTTATCCCATGTTAAGGGTTAGGACCCTAGAATATTGTATATGGGAGATTAATGAGAAGTTAGAAAGTGTATTTCATGTTCATGCATAATCTGACATACACATATGTGCATATTAATGTTTGCACATTAAAATGATTGTACATGCATTCATTGATTTCTTCCAGGTATAATTGATTTATAAATGTAATTTTTGATCTGAATTGTGGTTTCTATGTATTAAAAATTGAATTGGTGTGTATAGGTATTGATTTAGAAATTTTGGTGAAATTTAGAAAATTCCTAAATTTTTGGGAAATTTTGAACTAAGAAAAATGCCAAGTGGCAGGATAATTGATAAATAGAAGTATAATTAAGAGTCAAATGATAGTGGAAATATTTAGAAATGACATTTGGATTTAATCACCTATGTCATTGAAATTTGGAGACAATTGGAGTAGAAATTGGACTTGATTGGACTAGTTAAATGATATAACCTAGTTTAAACCTAGAGGGATTGGATATGAGGCAAGTGACAAGTGTCACTTGCCAAACCATATCCTTGTCCTATGATAGTTTTGATTAATTGGAAGACCATTAAATGGTGTTGTATCTTGCTTTTCTTCTTCTTCTTCTTCGTGACTTTGTTCTTCTTCTCCCCCTTCCTAAAATTCTCTCACCGATCTCCATTCACGTTGAACCTAGCCCTCCCATCTTTCACTTGCCACTGTCATCTTGCTCTCTCTTTCATTTCTCACTAAAGCCCCAACCATACCACCTTGAAGGATGATGTACGTGAGTTGTATGGAGAGCTAGGGTCAAGAGAGATCTTGAAGAGTTTGAAGAGTTTTGAAGAATAATCAAGTAAGTTATGCTTTAATCTTCATGGGTAATGTTAAATGGAATATGTATGATGAGAAATTTGATGATTGACCATGATTTTTTATATATGTGTTTTAACGTGGGTGTAGCATAATAATAAAGGGATCATGCTCTAAATTCTAGTGATTTAATGTTATGCATGAATTTTTTGTTAAATAAAGCATTAATGATGATAGAATTAAAAGATGAATGAGTCTGACCAAGGAAGTTTGACGTATGATGATGTGTGTGTGGATGAAGAGATAAATAGAGTTATGTCTTACTTTGTGTTAAGATGACTAATAATTTATGAGTTTAAAGCCAAAGAAAAGGCTAGTGTATTGTCTTGGAATGAGAAGAAGTAGGATGATAGTTTGGAGAAAAAGTAGAGCTGAAAATGAAGTTAAATGTGTGCTGGAATATGTTAGATGGAGTGCTTTCTTTGAACATGCATCTATATTTTGGCCATATATTGATTTGTGGATATCAAAATGCGATGATTTTTAATATAGATTAAACTAGAGACATATGACTACAATTTTCATGAAGGAAGTGAATTTGAATTCTATTCTTAAGGGTCTTAAACTGTGTGCTGTCGTGGTATGAGAACAGTCTGTAGTATTTTAGGTATAACTTGTTGAATGCTGAACCAAACTGCATGGATTTAATGTCATTAGAAACTTAAGACATATCGTGGGCCATGATTTTTCATGAAAATGTTTTGATTATGCAATGCTCAAATCAATTAAGGATAAGTTATATATCTAAAATGCTTTTGGACTTAATTGGGACTTAAAAGGAACATAATTTTGATGTTGGAAAAGTGGTTAAATATGTGATAAGTTTTGACTGATCTTGATGTTATACTTTAAGGAAAATGATGTTTGATGCCAATGCATCTAATATGAAATATTTAGAGTGTTAAATGAGGATATAACATAATGAATGAATTGTTTAATGTATTATGAATGATTTATACTATGGAAAGAGATAGGATTTTATGAATGATGAAATTAAATTGAAATTGATGAATCAAATGAGTTGAATTTTGTGGAATTAATGTAATCAATATGGTGGTTGAATTAGTATAAAATGGGGTCATATTAGAGGAAGTGAATTCGGGAAAATTTGGTGTGAAATGCATGTAAGGATGTATGTTGTATTCGTGCAGAAAAGAAGGAAGAAAATGCAGGGCGCGATCGTGGGGTGAGACAGAATATGTCTCTGTCATGATGGTGGCCCTTCCCCACGATCGTGGCCTAGCTAGAAAGAGTTTCTGTCACGATCGTGGTGGGAGCACCATGATCATGATAAGCTCCGAAAGTTTCTTTCACGATCGTGGCAGGGACACCACGATCATGGCCAGACCTATGGAGAAAAAGAGTTATCTTTTGAGTAAAGTATGAACCAATCAATGCTAGGGTGCTTCCATATAAGGTATTTAGGCTTAAATGAGATCTTGAATGAATCTAGTTGTTGTTGAATGAGGTGATTAAAGTGGATAAAGTGTATTAGGTATTAAAGGATGATTGGAAGCTGATGTTAATTGATTATAAGATGTGTATCAAGGAAATATACCCAGGAATTTGTCATTGAACATGCATTATACATGACATATATACATGTGCTTAATCATACACAATAGTGGTTTGTATATGTGTTAAATGTTATAGAGGAACGCATAGAGTGACCGCTTCCAGATATTGCCAGGACTTCGAGGCAAAAAGCAATAAGGAAGCTTTTGGTGAGTAATCTTAGATAGTCACACCTTACTTTGTTCTGCTTATTGAATTTGATTTATGTTGATTGTGTTGGAATTCTAGACAATGATTGTCCGAGGTGTTTAATGCATGTTTATATCATTAGAAGTGCTACTTGTATGAGAATATGATTGACTACTTGCTTTGCACATGAAATGTCTGAAATGACTTTGTTTTGTTATAAAACTATTGAGTCCTAGTTGTGGGTAAATAGGCATGCCTAAAAGGGTCTGCAGCTGCTCTTGAGATACTTCGGTGTCGAGACTTTGGTCTCTCCTGTGACACTTCGGTGTCAAGACTTCGGTCTCTCCTGTGACACTTTGGTGTCGAGACTTCAGTCTCTCCTATATAAGTCCCGTTACCCGCTTCTATAAATGGCTTAGCAGTCATCTGATTTTGTGTTATGATATATATTTGATTATGATCTAAACAAAATTGTATTCTGATTTTGAAGGGTTTATACCCTCTTTTGATATTCAGCTCTGTTAATTATAAAAATCTATTCTAAAATGCATTATGTCTGTTTTATTGTTAAACCAATCTATTAATGCATGCTTATGCTATTACATGATTCAGTGTGATGAGTTATCACTTTATATATATAGATTAGTTATTATTCACTAAGCTATATGCTTAGCACAGTAGATTTGCCCCGTGTAGGTTCAGAACGAGGATTGTAAAAACTGGGATGAGTCTACCACAATAGCCAATGGAGTCTGAGTTTTGTTTTGATAAAATGTATTTTGAACATATATTTTGACTTTTTTATAAAATGTATGATTCCGAAGTGTTGTAAGTTTTTGTAATAACTATGTTTCAAGCTGGTTTTGATTTTTGGAACAAATTTGTATTAAGTTTAATGTACTATCATGTATGTTTGCCTAAACTATTTTATGGAAGTTTTCAAATTTGATTTGTTTGTACTGATTTGTGTGGCGTCCATATATCCTTCGAGGGGGTATGTGGGTATTACATTTTTGGTATTAGAGACAGGTTTAGGCGATTCTGGTTTAACCAATGCTTAACTATTGCTTCTATTCGAGTGTAAAAGTTGTGATTTAGCCTAATGCGATGTCCCATATTTTGTTTATAGAATTAACGATGGAAGGATCTCGCGATGCTGTTGACGAAGTTGTCAAGAGTAATCAGCCGTAGCAAACTCGTCCAGTAATATCTGGACCGGTGAAGCTGAAGTGCCACCTCCTCTTCCAGCTCAAGGAGAGGCTTTGATTAAGCTATCCCAAGATATGATGATGTTGTTGCATTGTATGACTGCACCTAAGGCTCCAATTGATCAGCTGCGGAAGGATGGAGCGGAGAAATTTACTGGGACATCTCTGGAGGAATCTGAGAAAGCTTAATTCTGGATAAAGAAGGTGAAGAGGGTGTTAGATGAGATCAGTTGTCCAGCAGAGTAGATAGTGCACTGTGCTGTCTCCCTTCTACAGGGAGCAGCTTATGAATGGTGGAAGTTCGTTCTGAGGAATCCTCAGCTACTGATGCCTCTGACTTGGAATTTCTTTACCCAAGAGTTCCAAGCAAAATATATTGCAGAGGCTTACAGAAAGGATAAGTAGAGGCAGTTTTTGAATTTGAAACAAAGAAACTTATCAGTTGCTGAGTATGATCGGGAGTTCAACTGACTCAGTAAGTATGCCCCTAAATCTGTGCTTATTGAGGAGTTCTGATGTCATCAGTTTGAGGATAGATTGCATGATTCCATCAAGGAGCATTTGGCAGCAATTACTCTATTACAGCAAATGACGTACCATCAGCTGGTATAGGCTACAATGAAAATTGAGAGACAGGAGATAGTTAAGAGAGAAAGGAGTCAAAGAAGGGGTTTTGGTAGAGGAGGCTAGTCCTCGAGGAAACAGAGTCAGGAAGGTATTAATTCTACACCGGAAAATACTCAGAGATTTGTGACTTGAGGAAGGCGACAAAACTTTCCCTCTTTAGCTATTTCTGGTAGGGGGTTGTCTGGAGGCCAAGGTTTTGAACCCCTAGAATGCCCTAATTGTGCTGTACATCATTGGGGTGTTTGTAGAAGGGCTACAGGAGCCTGTTTTTTCTGTGGTAGTATTGAGCATAAGATAGCTAATTGCCCTCTCAACTAGGCTCAGACATCACAAGCCAGTCGAGAGGTCTTTTATGTGTCTGCTGGGAATAGAGGACGTGGTAGAGGTTGAGGAGGATCTGGGCAGAATAGACCGAATCAGAGTAACCAATTGGAAATAGTAGATCAACCAGCTATGCCTACTACTTTGGCTCGAGCTTATGCACTGAAAGCTTGTGAGGATCAGGATGCACCGAATGTCATTGCTGGTATTGTTTTTCTATTTGATTCTTAAATGTATGCATTGATTGACCCAGGATCTACTCATTCATATATCTGTGTTGGAGAAATGTTTGAT
Organism: Erythroxylum minutifolium; assembly: GCA_027123815.1. Lineage (NCBI taxonomy): Eukaryota > Viridiplantae > Streptophyta > Magnoliopsida > Malpighiales > Erythroxylaceae > Erythroxylum > Erythroxylum minutifolium. Next base: position 13,117 of record JAOTJB010330895.1, read on the forward strand.
ATGAAGGTGCCTATAAATCAGCTAGAGTATGACATGCATATGACCAGTCCTCTAGGCAGTAGTGTGTTAGTTAATCAAGTGTTTAGGAAATCAAGTGTTTAGGAATTGTCCTGTTATGATTCATGGAACTGAGTATGTAGCGGGTTTGATTAAATTACCATTTCATGAATTTGATTTGATTTTGGGTATAGATTGGTTGTCTAAGCATTGGG
>JAOTJB010330902.1:0-13328 GCA_027123815.1 Erythroxylum minutifolium
CATGTATAAAGATAAAATCATGAATTTATCTTTAGATCTCTTAACATACACACAATGGTCTTAATCAATCATTTGAAAATCATATAAAATGATTACGTTATGAAAACGAATGTACCATTGCCTTGAAGACTGCTTCAGGCCATAAATCGATTTTAATAACCGACATACCTTATTTTCTTGACCTGCCTTGAGGAAACCTTCAGGTTGTTCCATATAGATTTTTTCTTCTAATTCTCCATTTAGAAAAGCAGTTTTTACATCCATTTGATGTAATTCAGGATCCATACTGGCTACTATAGCCAGAGTCAGGGGCGGAACTAGCGCGGGGGCTTGCTTCCGCCCCAGCATGTCACCAACGCAAAAGTGTTCATCAGTCAACTGAAGAAAGAAATTTGGAGTTTGCAGAGATCATAGAAGGAGTCTAAATTAAAGGATACGCAACAAAAATGGTAGCGATGATATATGCTCAATCTGGGATATGCATGGCTATCATCATCTTCTACACATGCATATTGCTTACTGTTCGTCATCTGAAAGAGAGTGTTCTCGACATGGTGGGCTTCATTTTGGTCAAAATCGGCATTCATTCCAAGTTCACCGTGACGTCGACACGTATCGCCGTTGATAAGGATTGAGGTGCAAGAAGTGATCTGCAGGTTTGAAGAGTTGCCGAGCAGTATGTGTTATGGAAATGGTGATATGTGGTCTATTTGCTTGGACCGCCGCCCACGGCTCACGGCTAGCCTACCTAGCCCTTGCTCGGCGGCCAGTGCCCAGCGCCACTCCTTGCCTGCCTTCCCCAGTTCGGCAGTTCCCTCCCTGCCAGCCCTCACCGCACGCACGCCACCATCTCCATCGACCATTTGAACCGACTGTGACTGTGTTAACTTAAGATAGTGTTTCGTTTCTGACTTTGAGACTCTCTATTGTTTTTAATAATAAGTGAAAGTATTGTAGTTTTATCTTGTACAATAATAAAGTGTAGTGTTGCTTTGTACAATAAAAGAGGAAAGTCGCGATCGTAACTTTCGTTAAATTTCTCCAAAGTTCGAGACTTTCCTCTAATTTCACCAAAGTCGCAATCGCGACCAGTCGCGATCGCGACTTTCCTCTTTTCTCTTTTCTCTTTTCTCCACCTGTTTTGGTAAAAAGGGCATAATTTTCACTACAAATATCGGATTAAGGTCATTCAAAGACCGTTTTAAAGAGGACTTCTAGACCTACAACTTCTATGAAGACCTCAAAAACAAATTTTACCTCTATAAGGGTTAAAATTCCCAATCAATTATTATTGTTGTTATTATTATTATTATTGTTGTTGTTATTATTATTATTATTATTATTATTATTATTATTTATTAAATTCCTTATGTTGAATTAATGTTGAATTTGCCGAAAGTCTTCGCCGCCAGTCCATCGCTGTCCAATCAGCCCTAGCTCCAAGAAACTCCTGGCTCTGCTACTGGCCAAAATAAGACAAATTGAAGAAAACTTCACAATAGGTGAAAAAGTTCCTCATAATTAACTCCCTCCTATTGTGTATATCTTTTTGTTACAAGGCATGCCTTGTATCTTTTGATACTGCCATCAACTTTTCTCTTTATTTTGAGAACCTACTTGTTCCCAATTGCTTTCTGCCCTTCAGGGAGGTTAACCAAGTCCCACACTTGATTGGAGCTTAAAGAAGTCATTTCTTCTTTCGCAGGGCCAGTAAGAGCCTCATTTACATTCCTTGGCTTTTTTTCCTCTTGCAGAACAATCATATTAATTTCTCCTTCAATCTCGAAATGACGTTGGGGAATTATTCCTCGATTACTTTGTCTTAAATGAGGTTAATCATAAAAAAATTAATGATGGATATGATTGCTTCCACTCCTATCAGTCATCATAGAGAACCTTTCTTTAGAATTGCTCCCACTTGGTTGAAGTTCCTCATCTTGATTCTTCATAAGAAAATCATTCTGATCAAGCGTCTCATATAATAATAAGTCTTTACCTATTTTTCCTTACTTGGGAAAATCATGCTTCAAGAATGTTACATCTCGTGATTCAAATTCAGTTACACCTTTATTACCTTGTTCACCAATGAACACGTATCCTTTTGAGTGTTCTAAGTATCTAATAAAAATACTTTTTCTCCCTCTTAGACCTAATTTTCCATGTTTATGAGAGAGATCATGAACATAGGTTGCACACCCTTAAAGTCTGATACTTGACGTGTCAGGTCTCCTACCAGTCCACATCTCATATGATGTGCTAATAACTGATTTCGTGGGCACACGATTAAGTACATAAGTTACTGTTAGCAATGCATCACGTAAAAAAGAGATTGGTAAATTTGCTTGGGTCATCATGGACCTAATCATTTCTAATAGCGTCCTATTTCGTCTTTTAGCGATGACATTTTGTTGTGGGATTCTACGAATTGTTAACTACCTTGCTTTTTCTTTCTCATCATATAAAGCCTTGAACTTGTTTGACAACTATTCTTGTCCACAATCAGTTTGTATTGCTTTTATTTTATTATATAATTGATTCTTAACCAAGTTCACATATTTTATGAAACAATCGAATGCTTTCGATTTATGAGAAATCAAATAGACCTGACCATACCGAGTATAGTCATCTATGAAGGTAATGAAATAAACTGCCTCACGTCTAGCCCTTACATTCATTGGACCACAAATGTCAAAATGAATTAATTGTAATGGATGTAAAGCTCTTATTCCCTTTCCAAATGGATTTCTTGCCATTTTACTAGCTAAACAATGCTCATATATAGGTAGATCTACTTGACTTAGATTACCTAAAAGTCCTTCTTTAGCTAATCGAATGATTCCATTTTAAACAATATGATATAGTCTAGTATGCCACAAAGTTACATCATTGTTGGAATTACTAGATGTAAATAATGAATAACTAATATTATTATTTTCCTTAAACATATCCAGTACTATAAAACCATCACATAAAAAATCATGACCATAATAAATAGATCCAAGATACAAATCCATTCCACCGCTGTGAAAATTTATATTGAAACCAAGTCAAACTAATATCAACATAGATAAAAGATTCCTATGAATCTATGGAGCATATAATACTTCATACAGGATAAGGGGTCGTCCTCCACGCATATCCAACTTATATGTACCAATTTCTTGTACAGCAACTCTAGAATTGTTACCTACATAAAGCCATCGACTGCCATGTGAGAGTTTACGAAACTCAACGAAGGCATCTCGATCCTTCGCTACATGGTTGGTTGCTTCTGAGTCTGCAATCCACAAAGGATGTGATTCAGTTAGAAAAACATAATAAGAAACATTCACAGAACAAATGTTTGTACTATAAAGCTATACCTTCTTGGTATAATCTCGAGTAAAGTGGCTCATACTACTACAATTATAGCACTTCACATGTTTCATGTTCTTCTTCTTGAAGGGACGCTTTCCCTTTCCAGGTTAGTTCCATTTTTTCTTTTTGGATTCCAGAGGAGAATGGTTGAATTTCTTATTTTTCTTCCACTTATGTCCAACATGATGCTTGCGTTTCTTGTTCATAGCTCCATCTGAGCTAAAACTAACTGCATATGCCTCAGAAGACATCTTTGAGGCTTCAAGACGCTCTTCCTCCAAAATGAGATGCCTTGTAGCATCTTCCATTGTCTTGATTCTCTCATTATAAGTTAGGAGCATCTTCATATGCTCCCAATTATGAGACAGTGAATGAATCACAGCTTGTACTTACTGTTCATCAGAAAGCTCATGACCAACATCGCGTAACTCACTTACCATATTGGACATTTGCCTCAAATGCTTTTGCATTGTATCATTTGAGCGCTTCTTATAAGTATCAAACTTAATTGTAAGTGACCTCACTTTGGTCACTGAAGCACCTCCAAAATGAGCAACCAATGCGGACCACATGTCCTTTATAGTTTCGAATTGACAGAACTCTTCCATGATATCATTATCCATGCTACTTAGCAACGTGATGTGATATAAAGAGTTCTTCTTTTTTCACAATTCATATGCCTCACGATCTCTCCTATACTGGGCCATAGTGCCCTCCTCAGGAACTTCCACGATTAGGTTTAATGGTTTAAAAGCCTCTTGCTCCTCCAGCACATATTGGATTTTCATACTCTAGATTTCATATTTGTCACCATTGAGTTTCTCACCCCTATTAAGTTAGCAACACTATTGTTTGACGCAGTAGCCATTTGGAAACACTAAGTTTCTATAATAAGAAAGATATATATATATATATATATACATGTTAATGTCATATTAATCGGTCATAGAGTAAATAATCTGATCACAATTGCTTATGAAATCAAAAGTCCACTAAAGTGTTCAATCATCATTCATATAACAATCGAATCCTAATTACATTACTCTAGACGAATTCCTATATGATATACATGTCAACATATTACATAAATATCAATACTTTGTTCTTATAACATAACATATTACATAAAATATGTTATAACCTACAAACAGTCTATAGCTAACAAATCCTACACGGAAATGAGTTCACGAGTTCGCATGACACAGTTTGCAAAACTCGATATACAATAGCTCTTACTATTTCCATTGGAAGACTTATAGGATACAAAGTCCTAATCAACTTCCTTATACTCATCTTTTTAATAAATGTCATTACTAGCAAATTATAAGTCTTCTTGTTAGGCATATTATTCCAAAGCATTCGTAACATTTTGCCTTGAGGTTGAGGTAATGTTGCAAGCAAAGTCATATACTTTACTTCAACATCTGCATAAGCTAGACAACCTCCAAAGTATAACTCTTGCATCATGTTATTAACTGAAATAACATGTTGTGTTAGATCATCTCTAGGCATTAAACGCATGTTAACTAACTGTACATACATGCTGCCAATATGTCTCTTCTATGCCTCACATCGAATAAGCTTAGGTGTTTGCTTAATAATAGACATCTTCCTGAAAAACAAATTTTCAAGAATCAGAAGAGGGCACAAAATAAACAATTTATTTTGTCAAACACATGTCAAACTCATGCTAATCTAATGGAAATAATTTAATTCTATTAGCAATTGATTGCACTAATCAAATTATGCTATTAATATCTAATTAATTGGAAACTTATTTCTAATCTAATCATATTCAAATATGACTAAGTTAAATTGAATTATAAACTTATTTCTAATTTAAATTATAATTGAACTAATCAATTTATCTTAGTTTAATTAGAAACTAATTTCTAATGAAACTCTTATCTAATTTCAACTAAAAAAATTAGTATCGATTTAATTAGAAAACGTATGTCTAATTTTAATTCAACAAAAATAAACTTATTTCTAAGTTTATTTTAACTAAACAAATTAGTTTAAATTAAATTTTTTATTATATAAAAACTAATTTATTTTAATTAGAAACTAATTTAACTAAATTAATTAGTTTGTGTAAATTAGAAAACTTATTTCTAATTCTTTATGTTACAATTAATTTAAGACATCAATATAGATATTAAGATATAGCCCAACCTTAATGTGGTTATCAAAGCTTAAGCCTTCAACCCTAATAAAAGAAAGTCATACATTATGGGTCTAAGTCATAGCCCATTAGGCAATACCTAGACATGACCATTTATTATTTATTGGCCCAAAAAAAAGGTTAACTTTAACCCTTTTCTATGTATCATGACAGCCCATTTCACAAGCCACTTCTTAACATAATATGTAACATGTTTTGAGTGAGATGCCACGTGCTTCTTCTTTGGAAAAAACAAACTAAGTGTTGTTAAACTTTGTCTTCTTCCTTCTCTTCTCTTTGCTTTTCGTTCTCTATTTTTTTATCTCTTCTCAAACAAACAAAAAACAAAACTTTGCTTCTAACAGTACATACAAGACGAGGAAAACGAGCCCCATTGTTTAGTAGTAGTTTCAGTTCTCAAACAGATGAGAAAAAAACATTTACGCACATGGCCTTGGTTAAACCAACAAAAAAAACTTGGAACTACAATAAGCACACACACACACACACACACACACACACACACACACACATATATATATATATTCATGATAGTCGTAGATATGCAGTGTATCATATTATGTCTTTCAACTATATCTCACTTCTTAGTGTTGCAGAAAACAAAACCAAACTTCTAGAGAGAGAATTAATCTATTTTCGATATCGAGTATGAATTTTGACATACCAGAAACTACCAAACAATCACAAGTCTAAAAAAACATGAATATATATTTCAAATCGTACGCATGCATATGTAGAAACAAACCAATTCTCTGATACCAATGTTAGATTATTTTAAAACAAAGAAAATAATCACATTGATTATTAAAACATGATCTTTGCATATGCATACAAAACAAAATCATATACTTGGACTATTGTTTATTTCCACCGGTTAAAGAACCACTTTTCTGTAGATCTTTGTTTTTTCTATTCTTGTGCTTTGTATAAACAACCATACAGAAGGAAACAACAAACGTAGAGACAGTTCATTTTCATTCTTTAGTTTTTACATACAAAAAAACTTAACTACCTTTGGTAGTTATTGAAAGAAAAATGACTATTAGAACCCTCATGGATGTATATGATCTATTAGTTTGAGTCACAGTCTCACAGACACTCCCAAAAGATGATAAAAGCCGGATTAGGACCTATAATAACTTACTAATTACTATCTTCATCCTCATCATATTCTATGTTATTATTATTTATGGTTTGACTTAAAATTAAATTAAATCACTTATTTACTTTCAAGATAATAACTTCTTAATTATTTAAAAACTTAAATGTGTATATACTTTAGGATTCACACTTGAGAGCATGAATAAAGAAGTTGAAGAATATAAATGAACAAGTTTGAAAGAAAACCATGAGTAAGAAAGAGAGTTAAGTAGGTTTAATTTAATAAAAATATGAGGAATCGTTATAAAGGAAGAAGTCTGATGTAGGGGCCTGGGTGGAATTCAGCTCATAAATCATGAGAATTGCAAAAGTAGAAAGACCAAAATTTTGTTATAATAATTATTCTCTTATAGTATCTACTGAAAATTAAGAGTAAATTACCCTTTAAGTTTAGTTTTATGGAAATTTAGATTTAAAATGAAGGGAATAAAAATTATTTGCGATGAACACGAATAAATAAAATACCAAAAAACTTATTATTCTAGAAACTTTTATGTTCCTTTTCTTTTGGTGATGTTTATATTTTATTCCTATCAGTATTCTGTAACTTTTTAAATTTTTATCATTTTTCGAATTTTTAACGTTATTTAAATATTTATGCATTCGTCTCATTTCAATAAAAGTACCATAACTTGTAGACACATATTTTTCATGCCAAGTAGCCATGGATTAAATACTCTTAAGTCATCAACTTTATATAAATTATAATGTTATTATCATTACTTATAAATTGAGTAATTGCTACAAAAAATAAAAAAATTTGTTTATTTTAATTCTCATGCTCAAGATAGTTTTTATTATTTTAAATAGTTAGTACTATAGTTTATTTTATACTATGCACTCTTTTAAGTCACTACAACAGATAAGCTTATTAGCGACGAAACTAAATGTCGCTAAATATTAAAACATCGTCGCAAATATTAATTTGCGATGAAAAATAATTATCGCCCTAATGGTCGCTAAATTCTGGTAGCAAAACAATATCCGCAACATTTTCTTGAAATTGTCTTAAAAAGGTTTTGGATACATAATAATTCTGTCAATAAAACATATAACCAATGAGAATGAAGAATGTCGTATCTAGGGTTTTGCGACGTATATGTTTCGTAGATAAAAGTTTTTACCTACTAAACCATAGTCGTATGTAATTATTTTCAGTGACAATTTTTTAGAGTAGCAAAATAGTTTTAGCTACTAATTGTTTGTTGTAGGTAAATGTTTTTAGAGACGTCCTTGTAGATGTAGGTAACAACATTTTGTAACATTTTTTTTGTAGCTAATAGTTTTTAGTGATGATTCTATTTTGTAGCAGAATAGTTTTAGCTACTAATTTTTTTGTTGTAGGTAAATATTTTTAGAGACGCTCTTGTAAACATAGGTAATAACATTTTGTGAAGATTTTGTTTTAGTAGTTAATATTTTTTAGTGACAAAAGTGTCATTTTAAATTTAAATTTTATTATAATTGTTAAAAACAAATTTATTTTAATTTATTACAATTTTTAACATAGTTTGAAATATAAATTAGTTACATTTTATAATTAATGTTGGTGACATATTTTTAAATAATAATAAATTGAAATAAAATAAACATTAACAATGGAATTCATTTTATATTAAAAAATAATTACATGTCATATACAAACTAAGACTCCTCATCATCGTCATTACTACTGACATACTTTGAGCCTAGTAATTGTTTGACTATCTTTTTAAGCTTGTTCGTTTCTTTTACATTACGATCTAACTCTCTTCCGTACATTGTAACTTAGCCTTTAGTGTCTAATTCTCCTCTTGAAGCACCGCGACATATGTTGATCGTGATGAATGTGCACCAACAGGCTTAGGACCATACCTAAGACCTTTGATACAGCCTAATCTTGTACCAAGGATATCGTTGCAAATGTCATCGACATTGGGTTGATTCCTCTCAGACAATGACATCTGCAATAACTGATGCATCTTATTATACAATTTAAAGTACAAAATCGAGTTAACTAAAAAATTATTACTTGTTATTGCATAGAAAAGTAAATTGTAATATTAATTTGTTTGAACTTATATAATTACTTTGTGCCTCTTCAAACGTCCAGTCTTGACCTTCCTTGTAGTGTGTTAGCTTGTACAATATGATCTTATCACACTCTTGTTCTTAGAGTTGTGTTTGGCTCTATTATATGAATTCAAAAAATTAGAAGATAATAGAATTATTGTATTAAGAAATAGAATAATAAGTTGAAAATGTTACACTTATAAACTCTTGTCGGACGAAAACAAATGATTTGGAGCCGGTGTTATGAGGAGTCTTCATTTTTGTCTGTTCACTTTGGCTTTCTCACACTTTTCGTAAATTAAGAGAAGTAGTCATGAAATGTATAAACAAAATTAATGAAAGGAAATATGAAGAGAAAAAAAACCTAAACCTTTACTGAAGCCCAATAATCACACATTTCACTCCAATTTTCTGGAGTCACCCATTCCGAAACATGTCTCCTTGTCTCTTCATAGGAAGGAAAAGACTGGTAATAGTTATAAAGTCTATATCGATGATCCTTCACCCTTTATTTCATCAATGAACTAATACTGCTTGAAACCTCAGGCTTGTCGATATCAACGATATTGAGCTTCATCTGTAAAGAACACGTATAAGTTAAGTTGTTATTTTTGTTAAGTAAAATCACAAAACATATAATCAAATGAATTGAAATATTACCGAAACTTTGTCCAAAGCATTTTAGAGCAAGTTTTCTTCCTTCAACTGCTTGGCATGCTGAAGGCAAGACAATTCATTCCTCATAACGATGCCCAACTCACCGGACAATTTTGTAAATTAGATCTTATCCAGAGGGCGATATTATATGGGGTCAATGGTCACAAATAACTTGTTGTTCATTGCAACATTCATCCGTTGCAACTCAACTCCTTTTGTGATACCTCTACCTCGTTTTCTAATGCTAGTATTGGAACTTGAAAATAAAAAAATCATAATAAGAAAAACATACTAAGTATGTAATGAGTAATTTCAACATTAATGTAAATATGTTTGGTTAACAATAACAGACCAGAAGATCCCTCATGACAATCAAACGATGATGGTAAAGATTGTTGCTGACTTTTTTCATTCGATGATGCAGTTGTTGGTTGTTCTGTGGGAGGAACTTATTCGGTCATTATTACCCTCTTTCCCTTGTTTTTACCAGGTGCCATTATATTGAACCTGTGTAAAACGAAATATGAACATAATGTATAATCTTAACTCAAACATCAATTTTCCACATGAATATAAGGAGATCAGTAGTCAAATACTAAACATTCAACATAACATTCTGCAAAAACATAAGTGAAACATTAAAAATATGCATCTGCTCATCGCAAATTAACATAAGTAAATCATCAACAACATAAGATATTTACAGACATAATATTTCAAACAATACAAACAATTTATTTACATTCAATTATCATGATCAAGATTTTGAAAATCATCATCGTTAAGGACATTATCTTTGGATTCTTCATCACTAATATATTTGAGCAAAGTATCATCATTGTCATTTAAGTCATCCTGAGTATAGTCTTCTTTTGTTTGTAAGATAAGATGGGCTTGGACTTCATCTAATTGAACTATGTTGGGCTTGACATCTCTCTTATGGAATGATGATATATCTGCATCTTCTACTAGAATGCCTTCGTTATTGAACTTTAATCTAATATCTTGATAGACTTCATCTGCATCCTCATCCAATTGACCAATATCCCTTTCACAAAAATCAAAGACATTCCTTTGTTTAAAATTTTGAACAACTTTCCAATTGCTACCCAATACATTATCGTTGACGTAAAAAACTTGTTTGACTTGACTTGTAATGACAAAAGGATCATTATCATACCATGTCTTACTAAAATTTATGCTAGTAATATGCCCGTTCACTTTTACGTCAGTTAGATCAAACCTTTTGTATTTAAGTAGAACAACCTTCTTATCCTTGATGTAGTGCAACTCTATTATTTCAGAGATGACATCATAGAAGTCAATGATTTCATCGTCACGAAATCATTCAATGACAACCCCACTATTTTGACTTCTAACTCGACCATCTCGATCTTATATGTGAAATCTCACCCTATTAACAATGCAACATGTGTATTTCTTCCTATAAATATGAGGCCCACATGCCAAACTATATAATTCCATTATCGCTTCTTGCATGTTATGTTTATGTAACCCTATCATCTATATGACAAATTGAAAATAAGTGTTAGGATGAGACATATTCTCATATTTTTATAATATGTAATCAATATGAGACTTACTCGACTTCTAAACCATAATACAAACTTCTTCCTATGTCTTTCTTCAACATTAATAATCCCTTTGTTGCGAATTGTGTCTTTGTGCTCTCTATTTAAAAAAGACAACGACAGTAAGATCTCAGAGTGAATGAAGAAAATTGTAATATGATTGTTTGAATGAAAAGGAATATATGTATTCCATTTATGTATCGACTTTCTCGCAATTGTTCAAAATATACTAATAGGCGATTTCGAATTCGTCTTTAGTTAACTCCACATATTTACCCACACCAAGTGACCTAACATTTTAGGAGAAAATAGACATCTCACCATCGTCATAAAAATCAAAGTTACGTTTTGGTTTATTAAATCTTATCTCCACGTCAGTTAAGTACATTGAACAAAAATTCAAGCATTCATTTGCTATATAAGCCTCTGTAATAGACACCTCTGGTCGAGCTCTATTATGTACATAATGCTTAAGAGAGCATAAAAACCTGAACATAAACAGTTATAAACTTAAAACTTGTTACAAACAAATAATAGAGAAAAAACTTGTTGAATTTAATATGAATTAAAAACTTGTTGAATTTTATATGAATTACATTTCAATTGGAAACATCTATCGAAATTGAACAGGCCCACAAAGTTTTGCTTCATATGGTAAGTAAATTGTCAAATAAACCATAACATCAAAAAATGATGGGGGAAATAATAGTTCAAGCTTACATAGAATCAATGTTATGTCTTTTTTTTATTTTATCAAGCTCTTCAACTTTACGTATCTTGTAACATAATTACTTAAAAAACTCTACCAATTGACCCAAAGTAACTGACACATCCTTTGGCAAACACCCACGTATTCTAACAGGAAGTAGTCGTTGCAAAAGTATATGACAATCATGACTTTTCAACCCTGACACTTTTCCCTCTTTAACATTCACACAACGGCCTATATTAGATGCATACACATCAGGAAATTTAACTGATTAGAGAAACTGACATAATGCTTGTTTCTCACTTTTTGAAATGTTGTAATAAGTAAGGGGAATAAAGTATGATTCATCATCTCTTCTTCTCAAATGCAAATCTTTTCTAATATTCATGTCTTCCAAGTCTAGTCTAACTTTAATAATGTCTTTGGAGTTCCCATCAATTCCTATAACAGTCCCTAAAATGGCCTCACAAACATGCTTCTCAATATGCATAACATCAAGATTGTGCCTCAATAGTAACTCCTTCCAATATGGCAAGCTGAAAATATGTTTGTTTTAGTCCAATTCAGTTCAATATCATTTCTCTTATGCTTTCTATTACTTAGGTGTTTGTCAGGGGTAATGTCACCCAAATGTGATAGTTGGTAAACAATGTCATCACCCGACAACTGCATCGGAGCTTCACCCAACTCAACTATGCCATTAAACTGTTTACTTCTTCGCCATCTATGCCTATGTTCTAAATAACAACAATGACTCGTATAACATATTTTACTTCGTATCATTGTTGAATATATTTGATGATTACAGACAGGACAAGCCATATACCCTTTAGTGCTCCATCCCGACAAATTCCCATAAGCTGAGAAATCATTGATAGTCCACAATACAACAACACGCATTATAAATGTGCCTTCAACAACATCAAAAGTTTCTAATCCATATTCTCATAGATCGTTTAAGTCATCAATTAATAGTTGCAAGTAAACATCGATGTCCTTACTAAGAGCAGTAGGTCCTGGAATAAGTAAAGACAACAACATAAAAGGCTCCTTTATACACTTCCATAGAGTAAATTATATGGGACCACAATCACCGGCCACATACTATATGAATTACTCATATTCCCGAAAGGATTAAATCTATCTGAGGCCAATCCAAGTCGAACATTATGACAATCTTATCCAAACCATGAGAACTTTCTATTAAGCTCTTTTTATGCCATTGAGTCAGCTGGATGATGCATAATGTTATCATCTATGCGTTTCTCTTTATGCCACCTCATATCTACTGTTGTTTTTATTGACATAAATAGCCTTTGTAATCGTGGCTTAATAGGAAAGTATCAAAGGATTTTCATTGGTATCTTTTTCCCCCTCCCATCATCCACTCGCCACTTTAATGTACCACAAATAGGACACTCCTGAAGTTCTTTACTTTCCTTCCAATAAAGAACACATTCATAATTACAAGCATGAATTGAAATATATCCCAATCTAAGGTTCCTTAACAGTTTCTTCGCATCATAGTAAGATTTCCTTAAGTTATGTCCCCTAGGTAATGCATCATTTAGTAAGTCAATTAACATGTCAAATGACTTGTTACTCCATTTATTAT
>JAOTJB010330909.1:0-13327 GCA_027123815.1 Erythroxylum minutifolium
TATTTTGACAATGGTTGACCCAAGCCCAATTATTGTTAGTGGACTCTATACTCTACCTATATTAAAAAAGAGTGCCTATTTAAATATGACTTCGAAGGAAGTAAAATGCACTTGTCTTTTCCTAAATGCTGTCTAGTATGCAATTTTGCACTTAATTATGTTAGAGATTTTGTTGGAACCGATAAGAGAACTCATGCTTTAGCTTTGACTTGGACCTTTTGCTATATTTGGAAGAGAGAATCTTTCTAGTTCCTTAAAAGAGTATTGTTCATCATCTTTTTAGCCTTTTTTTTGATGAGAGGAAACAACCCAATGAGATCGTAATGAATCTAACATATAGATGGAGAAAAACTAAATGAGACGAAGCAATTTTATAAGACTAACAATGAGGTAGAGTATGACTATGAAAGATGACATGATGGTATGGGGCAACTAAGGTGTAATGTTATGACCAAAAGCAACGCTTGTGAAAAGTAAAGGATGATGGTAGATGAAATCATAATAGTATAAAGAAGAATAACAGAAAATGGCAACGAAAGAATAATCCGCATACACAGTGTAAAACCTGTCGTATATGTAACGACCATAATAAACCATCTAGAATAAAAACACATGTCATAAATTCAAGGGCTCTACTACTGATTATTAGCTTTTGTAATGATAGAAAATAGTTACAAAAAATATTAAGCAATTTGAATCATTCTTCTTCTTTTTTATGTGTTCATGTGAATTATCAACGTCACTAAAATTTTGTAATAGTTGGTGTCAAAGCGGATTGTCCTCAATGGTGAAAAAAGGCAGAAAGAATAAGGGTTACAAAAGTAAGAAGTTGGAGGAAGGAATGAAAAATCTATTAGAAGTGCAGGTGAGGAATAAGAAGGAGAGTAACATTATTAAATCTATGCTCCAACAGCTCATGCAAAAAATGGGCAAGGAGAATGGTGATGCAACATTAAGACACTCTATAGACTCGGACAACTACATCATTCCTACTTGATTCAGTAAGTTAGCTTTTCTCACTTTTAATGGCACAAAAGTGAGAAGTTATCGTTGTGAGCAATTTTTTGTCATTGATCACACACCAGTCGATTTGAAGGTCTGCCTAATCATTACATTCAGAAGGAACGATGCTAGAATGGTATCAGTTGATAATGGGAAACAAGAGAGATGGTGAGTCGCTAAGATGGGAAGAGTTATATTTACCTTGAAACAAAGATTTAATGAAGAAATTTTTGAGGATCTAATTGAGGATTTGAAGGAACTTAGATAGGAAGGTTGATGATGGAGTATTATGCACAATCTAAGAAACACTCTAATAACTGATGCTTCCAAAAAGTTATTTCATCGGCTTCTTTTTGAAAGGTCTCAAAACTAAGCTAGAGCTAACGGTTACAATGACGGGAACCTTAAACCCTGTAGCAAGCATATGCTTTGGCACGAAAATAGGAATCCATTTTAGTTGCTAGTATACTGATGTATTTCAGAAAGGGGGTAAAGGCTTTAGGGTAGCCAGCGGGTGGGGCAAGCCCATCACAGAAATAGTTAGGCCTAAATACTTCTCTGATAAAAAATAACTCAGAAACCAGCTTGCTTCCCACTCTAGCATACCAAGGAAACTTGAATAAAACCAGCTACAACTGAAACATGAGAGGCATAAAAACATGAAATAGCAAAGAGTTTGATGATAAAAGGGCTAGAGGAGTTTGTTTTTGGTGTGATGAGAAATACAACCCTAGTCATAAATGCAAGAAAAAGCAATTTCAACTATACATAATTAAGGATAAAGAAATGACGAAGAACGAAGAAAATCATAACAAACTAGAAGAAGAGAGATTGGTGGAACTCAGGGTATCACTAGAGTTGATGGTTGCATGATCAACTGGAATTTAAGCAAATGAGGATGGTTGGAAATCATCAATAGAAGTCCTTACATATCCTTATTGATACCAGTAGTATGCACAACTTGATCAAAAAACAATGATTAGAAAAGGAGGAGTTAAGGTTGTGGACATACATACGCTGAATATTACGATAGGAGAAGGCTTGAAACTACAATATAACTAAACATGATGCCACTTTAATTGGAAGATATAAGGAATGCATTTTATCACCGATGTTTTTGTTATCAAATTAGGAGGTTATGACATAGTGTTGGGAGTGCAATGGTTATCAACCCTGGACTATGTGCTTTGCAATTTCAAGGAACACACTATGGAGTCTAAATGGGAAGGAAGAATAGTGAAATTGACGAGCAATTCGAAAGAAGGAGCAAAGGAAATAATAGGTAATAATTTCCATAAACTGATGACAAATTCAAATAACAGTGCATTGTTTATGTTAAAAATATAAAATAAAAATAGTAATTTATAATTTTGATCATGAGGTGGTAAGTTTTCTTAATAGGGAAGGAAGAAAGTGCTTGACTGGTTAATGGCGGCAAAGCTTTAATTAAGAGCATGAGTTGTCAATGTATAGACATGAGTTGTAAACAGTTAAGCGTGAGGTGGCTGAGATAAATTATTTATACCACAAACCACCTCTAATTCCTATATATATATGCATTGTGTATTAATTGTGATGAGATAAATGAATGAAAAGAAAAATACAATTGCTTTATTCCTCCAGTCCTTTTTCCTTTACCATTTTTATTCGTCATTTCTTTTATTAGTTTTAGCCTTCCACTTTCCTAAGCTTCTGTATATAAATCCAACAAATTTAGTATCAGATCTATGTTCCAATCCTTTCATAAATAGTCATGGCAGCCAATACCCAATCAACCTTTAGCTGTGCTCAAAATCTAGTTCCTATCTTTACCAATGAGAATTATGATTTTGGGTGCAGACAATTGGGAGCACTCTTTATCTCACAAGATTTGTAGGATATCATCGAAGAACGCTATGAGGAGCCTGAAAGTCCAACACAACTACAAATGTTGACAGAAGTTACTAGAAAGGAGTGTAAGAAAAATGTACAAAGAGATGCATAGGCACTACTATTTCTACAACAAGGGGTAAGCAAAAGCATTTTCCCCAGAATATTTAACGCGACTAGAGCAAAAGTTGTATGTGAGATATTGAAGTAACAATTTGAAGGCTATGAAAAGGTAATTTCCATAAAACTTCAAACTCTTTGAAGAGAATTAGATAATTTAGCAATGAAGGATAGTGAAACTATCCAAGAATTTTCATCCAAAGTTTCAAAAATTATTAATCAAATTAGAAGTTATGGAGATACCATTACAGATAAAAAAATAGTAGCAACAATATTGAGACCTTTACCAGCAAAATTTGAGCATATAGTTGCAACAATTGAAGAATCCAAAGATCTAAAAACAAATTCTTTGAATCAATTATTTGGCTCACTAGACACACATAAAAACAAGGATGAGAAAATTCTCAACACAAACCTTAGAGTAAGCATTCAAATCAAACTGCAATATCAGAGAAAATAATTTTGCAACTACATCAAGTAGCTCAACAAATAGAGGAAGTTCAATATACAGAGGACGTGGAAAGCTATCTCAAAGCAGAGGAGGAAGAAGCAATAATCAACAAAGAAATGTTCCAGGTAATCCTAAACCATTTTGCATTATTTGTAAAAAGCCTTGACATGAATCAAAAAATTGTCGATATAGATGCATGAAGTGCAAAATTTCTAATCATTCACAAAGAGACTACTGGTACGAAGACATGCATCAAAATAATGAAGTGCATTTTTCTAAAAAAATGGAAGAAAGTCAAGTATTTTATTTATGCATGTCTAGTCAAGAAGAAACAAAAATACATGGTATTTGGATTGTAACATTCCATTATCCTATGATCAAGGTTAGAAACATAGGACATTATCCACAAGAGTTTATTGAGAATTTAAAAATACATTCTTGCATCATATGGCATACTCATATATGTGAATAATGTTGACAATCATTAAAATAATTGTACATGCATTTTATTGACATTTTCCAGGTATAAGTGATTTTTAAATGCGATTAAAGTGTGAATTATTGGTTATTTGTCTTGAAAATTGAATTGGTGTGGATTAAAATTAATTTTTCAATTTTGGTGACATTTAAGATATTTCAGAATTTCTAAAAATTTGGGGTATTTTGGACTAAGAAAAATATAGAAAATAAGTGACAAATGCACTAGTAAATGTGTGACAAATGGACCAATTACTATGTGACAAATGGAGCAATTAGTAAGTGACATATGGACTAATCGAATGGATGATAAATGTAAGACATGCTAAATGACATGTGATAAAAATGGATGAAGACATTAGTCACGTTTTAAGGCAAGGAAGTTTCTGCAGCTCTCTTATGTCTTCACCGAAATCACCTATCACCAAAAACTAAATTGCTTTAGCTATTTTGGGTCGATTATCATTTTCTTTCCTTGCTTCTTTCCACTGAAGATTCATTTCTTAACTTCTGAAATTTTGCTGAAGAGAGTGAAGTTTACAATAAGTAAGTTATGCTTTCATTTTCATGGTAATAATAGTGATCAATGATAAAGAGATGATGTTTTCATGTTTGTAAATGGATGCATGCCTGAGTGGTCTCGGAAGATGAATGGATGCCTACGTGAGTAGTGAAGTAGAAAATGTTCAGAAAGTGTGATGAAGGATTGGGATAATTGGAGTTAAAATGAAGATGAGTTAAGTAGACAAAGTGCAGAAAGAGTGATATTGAAAGATATGGAATTAGGTTGTGTTTTAGGTTGTGATCATTTATGAAATTGTGAAATTCTGAACTGGAAATTTAGGTTTAACTGAATCATCAACTTGAAATGATAAAATTTGGGCAATGAAGTGTACTGAGTATGTTATATTCAGTGTTTTATTAAACATATATATATATTTTGGATATAACTTGACCTGTGAATATCCAAATCAAATGTATTTTAATTTAGACTAAATTAGAAACATATGGCTAGATTTTTCATGAAGGAATCAAATTTGAAATCTATCCTTAAAAGTCTTGAAATTTGGCTTAAAGTTGAGAATAGTGTTCTATCAAGGTATGAGAATAGTCTGTAGTATTTTGATTATAACGTCCATGGTACTGAACTAAAATGTATGAATTTGATTTCATTAGAAACTTACAACATAGAGGAACATTTGATTAGAAGCAAGTGTTACCTAAAAACCTCATTTTCTAGGCTATAATGGTCATACAAAATTGACTTAAAAATCTATCCTGAGAAAAAATGGAAAACTGTAAGATAAGTGGGAGATTTGTTTCTGTCACGATTGTGGTCATGGAAATGTTATGATTATGCAATGGTTGAACTAATGAAGGATGAAGTATATGATTATGATACTTTTGGACTTAATTTGGGCTTAAAATGAGGACATAACTGAGTGCATAAATTGCTTGATGCTATGAATGTGATGTTATGGATTTCATGAATGAGAATGTGTAATTGAAGATGCCTAATCAATTGAATAGAGTTTGATAAGGGGATGTAATCAATTGCTATTTGAATTAGTGTGTAATGATGTTATATTAGAGGTAGAGAATTATGGAAAAATTGGTATGAAATTGGTGTTATGATATGTTTAGAATTCAGATGAATGAAGGAGGAAAATTATAGGGCACGATCGTGGCCCTCACCCCAAGATCGTGACTTAACAAAAAATGTTTTTATCATAACTGTGAATCTTGCAGCACGATTATGGCTTGGCCAGAAAATATTTCTGTCACGATCGTGGCAAGGACACCACGATCGTAGCCAGACCTATGGAGAAAAAGAGTTGTCTTTTAAATGAAGCTTGAACTAATCAATGTTAGGGTATTTCTATATAAGGTATTAAGGATTAGATAAGAGCTTAAATGAATCTAGTTAGTGTTAAATGAAAGGATTAAGATGAGAAAAGGGTTTGATGGATTAAAGAATGATTGGAAGGTGTGGTAAATTGTTTATGTAGTGTAATAAAGAAACATATCCGAGAATTTATAGTTAAACATGCATAATACATGACACAGATATAAATGTACTTATGATTGATTATTCATATGAAAATGCATATGAGTGACATATAAATGTATGTGATTGCATATAAAGAAGCACGCTGAGCGATCGTTTCCAGATATTGCGGGACTTCAAGGCAATAAGCTAAAGGGAGCAATTATGAGTAACCTAAAATAGTCTCACCTTGATTGTTTGTTTGATTCTGAATTGAATTGATATGTGATGTATATGTACTGAATTCCGGACATAAAATGTATAAGGCATTTGATGCATGAATAATACATTGGAAGTGTTCCTTGATTGTGCATGTGATTGAATAGATGTGTTCTCAACTTATATATTGAATGCCGGACCAAGTCCGATGATCAATGTGAATGAGAAAGTGAATGCATATGTATTTGTATGAACATAATCATTGAATATGTGAAATGCATTTATTGCATGAAATATAAACGTAGTTGTGGCTAGAGTCGCTAGTGAAAAAAAGAGCTTAAAGCTTAGAAATTTGTGGTAAGAGGCTAGGACTCAATGTATAAAGAGCCATGTATACTCAATGGATAAGGCATAGTATGATAGGGCCCATTATCCACAACAGATATGGGACAGTGAAAAAGGCAGTCAGTCATAACAATGTAATAAATGAATTGGACTCTTATAAATATTGCATACACATGTGATATGAATAAATTGAATGATTGCAATGTTTTAAGGATTTTTATTGTATGAATTGTGTGAATACTTATCGATGAACATGTTTGGCATAATCACAATGACATGATGAATTGTATGGTTTTTGGAATGTGACATTTATAAGTAAAGTGTTTCGTGATATCACATGATGATAATTGAGACAATGTGAATTATATCAATTATTGTGTTGCATGAAAAGAGTGAACCATCGAGGATGGTTACTCAATTGAGTTTGCAAAACTTAACCAAATTGCAACGTTGACATTTTCAGGTTTGAGAGAGGGACGACTTAGCTTCTAAGACTACTTAAAAGAGATTTTGTACTACTTTTAGATAGAGGACATGGCTTAAAGGTCGATCAGCTAAGATTGAAGGATTAGCTTTAATTTTGTTCTTTCTCATGTATGTAGTATATTTTGTAAATAGAGTTGTGACTCTGATAGGTTGATATTGTATAACTTGGGTGATGGATATAATGCTACATTGTAAAATTATGATTTATGAAATGAAATGACGAAATTTTGGATTTTAGACATTGTGTTATTTATGATTTTAATTATGATGCCATGCAATATAGTGAAAGTGATATAAATTGACATGTCATTTCTATCGACCATGTGCATGTCGAAGGGCATACGTGTACATGTCAGATAGGGTGAAGTGCTACAGTTGGTGGTATCAGAGCATGGTTGGCATCTATAGGGATATGTAGGAATGTTAGGCATAAAATAATGTGAGAATTTCGGATGGTAATTGAAGTTATTGTCTCTTATAGGTCATCCGCCATAGGCGATCAAGTGGAATAATCAGCTGACCTAAGATTAGAAAAGGCTAGTATAGAGTCATCTGTATCTTGACTTGAGGGAATGCCTCTAAGAATTTTCGAGAGAAGGGAAAGGAGGTATGATAAACTATGAAACTAAGGAGTTATGGACTTCTATGGAACTTGTAGAGGCCGAGGGATGGCTAGAGAGAATAGAGACAGTCTTTGACCAGATGGATTGTGAGTCAGACGAGAGGTTCGACTATGCTGTGTCTTTACTGCAAGGCCCAGCTTATTAATGGTGGAAAACTATTCTAGGAAGTACCATCAGGCCTTGTAGTTTAAGATGTGAAGAATTTTTTAGAGTCTTTAAGGAAAATTACATGCCCAAGATTTACTTGGATAGAAAGATGAAGGAATTTATGGATCTAAAGTAGGGTAGTTTGTCTGTGGTAGAGTATAAGGTTAAGTTTAATGAGCTGATGGGATATGCTATTGCCTTGATTCCTACAGAGGAAGATAAGTGCAGAAGATTTGATGACAGACTGAGTGTGGAAATTCAGACGAGGTTAGCTATTTCTAACCATGGTAGTTTTACATAATTATGAGCTTCCTCGATCTGCATTGAGCAGTTGTTGAAGGACAGTCAGTCTGAGTCTAGACAAAAGAGGCCCAGTGAATCGCAAGATGGTTCTAGCAGAAGGTTTAGCAAGCATCAGAACTGAGTTTTCAGACCATCGACTGGATCAAGACAGTCGGGGCTCAGATAGAGGGATAGTTTTGTTCAATCTGGCAATAGCAGAGGTGCAGTATTGGGTCAGTTGTCGACTTATGAGCATTGTGGGAAGAAGCACAGTGGTGAATGCTAGAAGATGATGGGAGCTTACCTTCGATGCAGCTCATTTGATCATCAGCCCAGGAATTTTTCTGTTGTGTTTTAAGCACAGTCTAGTAGGAGAGGAAGTGTGTTGACAGAAACTAAGGTTTAGCAGAGCTAAGCTAATGGGTCTAGACAAAGAGGTCGTGACTGAAGCAGAATGAGTTCTGAAAGTGCTACTGGTATGACTGAGGTGCGGAACAACCAACCGTAGTCTCAGGTCCGAGTTTATGCTATGACAAGATAAGAGGCTTAAGAGTCTCCAGATGTCGTTGCAAGTGTGTTACTTATATTTACATTTAGGCTTATGTATTGTTAGATCCTGGATCTACACATTCCTTTATCTCACTACATATGACATCTAGGTTGCATTGTGATAAAGAGTTATTAAGATATGGATTAAAGGTGAGTACACCGATAGGTAGTACCACCGTGATAGGGAAGTCTACAAAAGGCGTTTGATTGGAATTGATCAAGCAAAGTTAGAGGCAGACTTGATTGTGTTACTACTAAAGGAAACAGATGTTATCCTAGGCATGGATTGACTCATTGCTCATAGTGCCATTATGAATTGTTATACTAAGGAGGTAATATTTGAATCTCCTAATCAGCCGAGAGTAGTGTTTATATGTATTAGCCAAATAATGCCAGCCAGGCTAATCTCATTTATGATTGCCTTAAGGTTGATGCAAGGGGGATGTGAGGCTTATTTGGCTCACATTAGTGATACCTGAACTAAGCAGGATATGCAGGACATTCCTATAGTTAGGGAATTCTTGAATGTGTTTCTGTAGAGTCACCTGGCTTACCTCTAGGTTGGGAAATAGAATTCACAATTGATCTAGTTCCAAGTACTGCTCCTATATCTATTTCCCATATAGGATGGCACCTATGGAACTGAAGGAGTTGAAGACTTAGTTACAGGAGTTACTGTATAAGGGATTTATTAGACCCAGTGTTTCACCCTGGGGAGCTTCAATCTTATTTGTGAAAAAGAAGGATGGAATGTTGAGACTTTGCATCGACTATAGGCAACTGAATTGGGTCACAGTGAAGAACAAGTACCCATTACCTAGAATCGATGATTTGTTTGATCAGTTACAGGGAGCACAGGTGTTTACTAAGTTAGATATGAGATCTAAGTACTATCAACTGAAGATAGTAAAGGCTGATGTACCAAAGAGTACTTTCAGGAGCAGGTATGGACATTATGAGTTTTTAGTAAATGCTGTTTGGGTTAACTAATGCCCCATCTGCATTTATGGCATTGATGAATAAGGTGTTTCAACCCTACTTGGATCGCTTCATGATAGTATTTATTGATGACATTTTGGTGTATTTAAAGAATAGAGAAGAGCTGCTGAGCACTTGAGAGTGAAACTACACAGGGTTCTGGTGTCCATGGTATCAGACAAGGATCCTATATTTACTTTGAGGTTTTGGAAGAGCCAATAGTCTACCATGGGTACAAAGTTGAACTTCAGTACTGCATTTCATCCTCAACAGATGGACAGAGTGAAAGGACAATCAAGACTATCGAGGATATGCTTAGGGCATGTGTATTAGAGTTTCAAGGAGCTTGGGATCAGTATATAGCTTCAGTTGAATTTGTTTACAACAACTACTACCATAACAGTATCAGAATGGCACCTTATGAGGCACTGTATGGTAGAAAATGTTGATCACCTCTATATTGGGATAAAGAAGGTTTAAGACTGCTAGAAGGCCCATAATTGATACAAGATACTGTGGATAAGGTTAAACTGATCCGAAGCCAAATAAAAGCAGCATAAGATAGATAGAAGAGTTATGTAGATCAACGTAGAAAGGATATGGAATATAGTGTAGGAGATAAAGTATTTTTGAGAGTCTCACCTTGGCAAGGAGTGTTGAGATTTGGCAAGAAGGGCAAATTGAGCCCTAGGTGCATTGGTCCTTATGAGATCATTGAGAAGGTAGGGCCATTGGCTTATAGATTAGCCTTACTAAATGAAATGTCTCAAGAGAATGAAGTTACTAGTAATATGAGTTATATTGAGGCGCCAGTTAAGATAGTGGGATATTAGACAAAATAATTGAGGAATCGGGTAATTCCATTGGTGAAAGTCCTATGGAAAAATCACTAGAGTGAGGAAGCAACTTAGGAAATAGAGGAACCCCCCTATTTCATCAATAAGGTAAGAATTTTAAGGACGAAATTTCTTAAGGAGGGGATAATTGTAACATCTCATTATCTTATGATCAGGGTTAGAACCCTAGGACATTATTCATGAGAGTTTACTGAGAATTTACAAATACATTCACGCATCATATGACATACTCATATATGTGAATAATGTTGACAATTATTAAAATAATTATACATGTATTTCATTAACATTTTCTAGGCATAAGTGATTTTTTAATGCAATTAAAATGTGAATTATGGGTTATTTGTCTTGAAAATTGAATTAGTGTGTATTAAAATTAATTTCATAATTTTGGTGACATTTCAGATATTTCGGATATTTCTAAAAATTTAGGGTATTTTGGACTAAGAAAAATATAGAAAATAAGTGACAAATGAACTAGTAAATGTGCGAAAAATGGACCAATTACTATATGACAAGTGGAGCAATTAGTAAGTGACATATGGACTAATCAAATGGATGACAAATGTAAGACGTGCCAAATGGCATGCGTCAAAAATGGATGAAGACACCTAGTCACATTTTTGGGCAAGGAAGTTTCTGTAACTCTCTTATGTCTTCGCTAAAATCACCCATCACCAAAAGCTCTTTTCTTGTTCTCCAACATCGAAATACCAAGCTTATTCACTCTTGCGTTTGGGTTTTAATTTAATTCATCAATGTCACTCCATGTAAAGTAAGAGCTAATTACTTCAGCTATCTGGGGTTTTTGATTATCATTTTCTGTCCTTGCTTCTCTCCACCGAAGATTCATTTCTTAACTTCTGAAATTTTGCTGAAGAGATTGCAGTTTACAACAAGTAAGTTATGCATTCATTTTCTGGTAATAATAGTGAACAATGATAAAGAGATGATGTTTTCAAGTTTGTAAATGGATTCATGCATGAGTGCTGTGGGAAGATGAATGGATGCATGCTTGAGTAGTGAAGTAGAAAATGTGCAGAAAGTGTAATGAAGCATTGGGATAATTGGAATTAAAATAAAGATGAGTGAAGTAGACAAAAGTACAGAAAGTGTGATATAGAAAGATATGGAATTAGGTTTTGTTTTTGGTTGTGATCATTCATGAATTTGTGAAATTTTGAACTGGAAATTTAGGTTTAATTGAATCATCAACTTGAAATGATAGAATTTGGGCAACGAAGTGTGCTGGAGTATATTATATGTAGTGTTTTACTGAACATACATCTGTATTTTTGGATATAACTTGATTGTGAATATCCAAGTAGAATAGATTTTAATTTATAATAAACTAGAAACATATTTCTACATTTTTATGAAGGAATCAAATTTGAAATCTATCCCTAAGAGTCATGAAATTTGGCTTGAAATTGAGAATTGTGTTCTATCTAGGTATAAGAATAGTCTAGAGTATTTTGATTATAACGTGCATGATACTTAACCAAAATGTATGAATTTGATGTCATTAGAGACTTAAAACATAGAGGAACATTTGATTAGAGAAAGTGTTGCCTAAAAATATCATTTTCTAGGTCAAAATGGTCATACAAAACTGACTTAAAATTTTGTTTTGAGAAAAACTAGAAAATTATAGGATAAATAGGAGATTTGTTTCTGTCACGATTGTGACACCATAATCATATACTTCATCCTTCATTGGTTCAACCATTGCATAAATTTGGGCTTAAAATGAGGACATAATTGAGTGTATAAATTGCTTGATGCTGTGAATGTGATGTTATGGATTTAATGAATGACAATCTGTAATTGAAGATGCCTAATCAATTGAATAGAGTTTGATAAGGGGATGCTATCAAATTGCTATTTGAATTAGTGTGTAATGATATTGCATTAGAGGTAGAGAATTATGAAAATTTTGGTATGAAATTGGTGTTATGATATGTGTTGAATTTGGATGAATGAAGGAGGAAAATTGCAAGGGCACGATCATGGCCCTCACCCCACTATTGTAACCTAACAGAAAATGTTTTTGTCATGATTGTGACCCTTACAGCATTATCGTGGCTTGGCCAGAAAATGTTTCTGTCATGATCGTGGTAGGGACACCACGATCGTGGCCAGACTTATGGAGAAAAAGAGTTGTCTTTTAAATGAAGCTTGAACCAACCAACGTTAGGGTATTTCTATATGAGGTATTAAGGGTTAAATAAGAGCTTAAATGAATCTAGTTGGTGTTTAATGAAAGGATTAAGGTGAGAAAAGGGTTTGATGGATTAAAGAATTATGGGAAGGTGTGGTAAATTGTTTATATAGTGTAACAAAGAAACATATATGAGAATTTGTCATTAAACATGTATAATACATGACACATACATAAATGTACTTCTGATTGATTATTCATATGAAAATATGCACGAATATATTGAGCGATCACTTCCAGACATTGTAGGGACTTCAAGACAATAAGCTAAAGGGAGCAATTATGAGTAACCTAAGATGGTCTCGCCTTGATTGTTTGTTTGATTCTGAATTGAATTGATATGTGATATATATGTACTGAATTTGAGACATAAAACATTTGAGGCGTTTGATGCATGAATAATACATTGGAAGTGTTCCTTGATTGTGAATGTGGTTGAATAAATGTGTTCTCAACTTATATATTGAATGCTGGACCAAGTCCGATGATCAATGTGAATAAGAAAGTGAATGTAAATGCATTTGACTGAACATGATGATTGAATATGTGAAATGCATTTATTGCATGAATGCATGAAATATTAACGCAGTTGTGGCTAGAGTCGCTAGTGAAAAAAAAGGTTAAAGCTCAAAAATTTCTTGTAACACCCCATTACCCTAGGGTACGCATCGGGACGCCCGTAGGTCATTCCGACACATATCCTAAGATAAGGGA
>JAOTJB010330936.1:0-13323 GCA_027123815.1 Erythroxylum minutifolium
AAAGGAATCCCTACTCCTGTATCCTCGACTGCAATGATCAGATTGATTAAATCAGAACATGGCCAGAGACTGCTATCGGATCCCTCTTGACTGAAAGTCCTAAATCCTGCCCAACTTCTACACCTGTCCGCAACAGGAAAACCACTTAAGGTGTAGTTGCTTTGTTTAAAGTAGGGGATGAGCTTAGGATTGCTATAAAGTCAAGTCTTTCTAACTCACACCTTCTTCCTTTGAGCCAGGTTCCTTGTAGAGTCTATCTACTAGAGACATTAACGGTGCTCCCACAGTTGGGAAAATTCAATACTCGAATTGAATGCCCTCTATCGTACATTTCGACAGACATAGAAGGGTTAGTTCATAGGGTTCGTCTAGTCATAGGACCGATGGTGAAAAGCTTGAGTCAAAGACTGGGAACATACACGCTGACTTTTTGATAGGTTGACCTAACTGTTAGCTTATCTTGAAGCTTGAACTTCTTATTATCTATTCTTGATGAAAGGGACAATTCCTGTGATTATTGGTTAGCCAAAAGAGTCTCATCTTTTGATTTGCCTAAGTCTCATTTTTTAAAATGCCAAACACGCTTACCTTTTTGTTTTGATTGAAAAGATATTTTAGCCTAGAGACAACCATTGAAATCGTGCAACTCGCTAAACCCCTTTTTGTAGAAACATAATTTCTCTCTTTAATTAGAAAGAAAACTTGAAAATAGACTATTCACTCTTGGTGGACGAATGGCTAGTAGAAGCCTATATGGAAGAATTCAAGGACTCATCTCTTCTCTTGTCACAAATCTTGCTCTCACCTAATCATTTGAGATGCTGGACTTAGCTTGAAGCATGGTTTAAAAAATAATATAGAATAAATAAGTAAAGCAAGCAGCCCTTTCACGACTCAAACTGGTAGTACGCTTTCTGACTCTTAATGACTCAAACGGGCGGAGGCTCTCTATTTGCTTGCAATGCCGGCTGTTCGCTTTTAGCTAAAAGTAAAAGATCGGCATATGTATGCTCGACTTCAGTTGCTGATGCTATAATAGGTAGGAGTACATTATGGCAGGATTAGTCACCTGGGTAAACCAACCCCCCTCTAAGAAGAATTATGCTATGCCATCTCGATCCCTATAGAGTGAAAAAGCTGCCTGGTGATCCCTAGGTTACAGCACGTCCGGTCTTTAACTCCTCGTGCCACTGGCATAAGGTTTAAAGAATCAAGCTATCAACGCTAATAACAATAACATAAGAAAATCCATTATTTTTAATTTCAAAGGTATAGATGAAATTTTGAGTAGTCATTTCAATCTTTTGATTCAGACAAATTCCAAAAAATCCTCTGGCACTTCACTTTATCAATCAGCTTGAGAATGTGTGGAGGGAAGAACTAACACGGCCGGGGATTTACTGCATTATGCCATAACTTTGACAATAAATCAAGTTGTCTTGTCGAAAGTTGCACCCAGCTAATGGGGCCGCCCAATAAATTGAGGATGAATCAAAACCTATATGCTTAACATATGCAAACTGAACGTTATTTTCGGGGAAAATCGACGTTCTATAAACAAAGGTTGACCTTCTATATTGTCTAATTGAAAGGTCGACAGATGAGTAGGCGAGACAAAAATGGGGGGTCGTGGTCGTGGAAAAATGTTCCATGCAGTCAAAAATTTATACAGACAGGAAAGTTGTTTTGATCCAATCCATTCTTTGGGTCAAAAAATGATAAAAAAAAGGATATGTCAGTGACCCAGCACGACAAAGCACTCTCTGAGGGCATGGAATGTCCAATTTTTTAGTTAAAATCTCGATAGTAATGTCTCTATTAGATTCTTTGGTCGACTTTCAAAAAAAGGCAATGCATGTAGCATAACCTCTTGCTTTGTCATGATATGCTTCAATAATTCCACCTTCTGCAACAGAAAGACATGATATGTGTGAAAATGGACCTGAAGAAAGCATTTGATAGTGTTGACTGAGGATTCCTGGGAGCTGCCTTAGTGGCTATGGACTCCCCCCTAATCTCCAGTAAAATAATCTGTCAATCAAGCCAAAACTCAACCTATAAGTGTAAAGGGAGGATTCCCCACTTAGGGCAACCAAGCACTCCCCCCCCCCTTTTTAAAAGTACAAAATAGGGGATGGAACGAAGAAGAGAGATTGATCAAGAAAATAAAGATAGACCAGCTATGCCCCATACCAAATTGATTTAGACATATGTATATAAGATTTATGGATTCCCCATCTTCTTCCATTTTTTTCTTTAGCAGTAAGAGGAGAATTACTGCTACTGAGTGAACGAAGGAGTCAAGCTTGTCTTGCCTAAGACATAGGATAAGGGTTGTTTTCAGCCATCTTAAGAGTTTCGATTTTGAAGAAAAAGAACAACCTTAGTTTGTTCAGATTGAGATAGAGAAAGAGCAAGTTTCATTGTTTGTATTGTTTCAAATGTTAATAAGATAACTGCCTTATATTGTTGATGTTTTACTTATGTTAATTTACCATGACTAAAAGCATATTTTTCATATGTCACTTAATAATGACATTTTTCAAAATCATGATCATGATGATTGCATGTAAATAAATTGTTTCTGTTGTTTGAAATATCTCCAAGTTGTAATTACCTTATGTTGTTGATGTTTTAGTTATGTTAATTTACCATGACTACAAGCATAGTTTAAATGTTTCACAAAATGTTAATTTTATTTTTCAATTACAATTATATGTTATGTTCATAATTTGTTTTACACAGGTTCATTATAATGGCACCTGGTAGAAACAAAGGAAAGAGAGTGGTAACGGTAGATGAAGTTTCTCCCACAGAACAACCAGAAGAAAGTTAGCAACAACCTTTACCAACATCGTCTGGTAGTCATAAGGGATCTTCAGGTCTATTTTTGATAACCAAACATATTTACATTTATGCTCTCATTACATGTTTAGTGTGTTTTTTAATTATGTTTTTTTTCAGGTTCCAGTACTGGCATCAAAAAATGAGGTAGAGGTAAGACAAAAGGTGTTGAGCTACAACGGATGAATGTTGCAATGAATACCAAGTTATTAGTGACGATTAACCCTACCCAATGCCGCCCAGTGGATAAGATCCAAGCTACAAAATTGGCTAGTGAGTTGGAAGTCATTGCCAAGAATGAGTTGCCTTGCCTTTCGCATGTCAGGCAATTAAAGGAAGACAACTTGCTCTAAAAGGCTTTAGACAAAGTTTCGGTAATATTTCAATTCATTTCATTATATATGTTGCGATTTTACTTAACAAAAATAATAACTTAACTTTTACATGTTTTTCACATATGAAGCTCAATATCATTGATATCGACATGCCTGAGGTTTCAAGCAGTGTTAGTTCACTGTTGAAATAAACAGTGAAGGATCATTGATATCAACTTCATAAATATTATCAGTCTTTCCCTTCCGATGAAGAGGCAAGGTGCCATGTTCTAGAACGGTGACTGAAGAAAATTGGAATGAAATGTATGATTATTAGGCTTCGGCAAAGGTTCAAGTTTGTTTGTTTTCTTCATATTTCCTTCCATTAATTATGTTTATACATCTCATGACTACTTTTCTTAATTTAGGAAAAGTATGAGAAAGCCAAGGCCAACAGAGCAAAAATGAAGACCCCTCATAACACTGGCTCCAAATGGTACTGATGTCACCTACAACCAAATTCAAAAAGAAACGAACTTCCGTCAATACAAGTTAATGTAGTAGTGAAAAGTGGGTATCGTTGTTAAGAATGAGTTACCTTATGTTCATTATGTCAGGTTGAAGAAAGACAACTTGCTCTAAAATGCTTTAGACAGAGTTTCGGTAATATTTCAATGCATTTCATTATATGTATTGCAGTTTTACTTAACAAAAATAATAACTTAACTTCTACATGTTTTTCACAGATGATGCTCAATATCGTTGATATCGACACGCCTGAGGTTCTAAGTAGAGTTAGTTCACTGTTGAAACAAATGGTGAAGGATCATCGATATCGACTTCATAAATATTATCAGTCTTTCCCTTCTGATGAAGAGGTAAGGAGCCATGTTCCGGAACGAGTCACTAAAGAAAATTGGAATGAAATGTGTGATTATTAGGCTTCAGCGAAGGTTCAAGTTTGTTTTTTTCATTTATATTTCTTTCCATTAATTATGTTTATACATCTCATGACTACTCGTAATTTAGGAAAAGTGTGAGAAAGTCATAGCCAACAGTGCAAAAATGAACAAAATAAAAAATCAACTAAAGTAATTGGATCTGAAAATTTAATAGACAAACCTTGGTTTCGGGTCACCGATGTTATCACACTAATATGTATCCTTTATATAAAATTCAGTTCATCAATAAACTTTCATTGGGGGATGTTTTTTCTTAAGTGTAAATGAGTAGAAACATGTATTCTAAGCATTCTTATCACTCATTAATCTAGATACGATCGTAAGTTCAATTGAGTAATAGCTTTAAGAACTAAGAAACCAATGAACAAGATAACAAATGTACAACATGCATTTAATCAAGATGAGTTTTTTTGTAAAATTTCCCACTCTAACGTAAAGAAGGTAATCCTAATTGCCACTTATGATTAACAAAACTGAATGTCATATTTTATTAATCCAGCTATTAAACGAATTAATTCCTAGTTGCGCACTTAAAAATCAACTAATCCAATTATGAAGGTAACTCGGAAGACACTTAATGTTCATCAACAAAACAAACTTTATTGGAACATCTCACACATAATAGATGATAACCCGATTTTCCTCAACCAAGAAAAAGGATTTAGCTACCCATAACGAAAATGAAAATCAACAAAGAAATAGCCAAATGAAAAGTCTCCATCCCTAGTCTTTCCCCAAAATAGGAAAATCCTTAGGAAAATACTGCAAAAACGTAAGCTACCCTAACTATCTGACAAAAAACAGGAGAAGAAGACTACAAAAACATAAAACTACTCCTATCCTCTCTCTGTGAACAGTAACACAAATCCTCCTTTATCTCCTTCTATCTCCTCTTTTTTTCCATGATCTTTTACAGATAATCTTCCACCAGATTCAGGTGTCGATCCCCATCGATAAGGATGCAATCTGATTCTCAAATCATAAAAATCTTCAGTGAATTGGATCTGCATTGAAAAACAGACCTTGCATATAGTTTTGTCCTTGCACATGTCTACGCTTAGTCACTGAATTTCCTGCTAATCTAGAATTTTGAATTATCCTTGCTTTCCTTGTATCTTTTTTATTCAATTTCATCTCTTAAGTTTTGAAAGTCATCTAATAACAATTAAGAGACAATTCCATTAATTTTGAATAATAATTTCAACACATTAAAGAGAATTAAATACAAAAGAAGCACAAAATGACAACTTAACACTAGATCATTTGTCATCGTCTGACAAGAATTTGTAAGTGAAATGTTTTTAATTTATTATTCTATTTTTTAATACAATAAATTATAATTGGTTAGAATTTTTTAAATCATATTATAGAGTCAAACACAACTCCAAGGGCATGAGTATCATAGGATCACACTGTACAAGCACACACACTATAAGGAAGGTCAAGGCTGGACATCTGAAGAGGCGCAAAGTAATTATGTAAGTACAAACAAATTAATATTACAATTTATTTTTCTACGTAATAGTAAGTAATAATTTTTTAGTTAACTCAAATTTCTACTTTAAATTGTAGGATAAGATACAGTAGTTGTTGCAGACGTCATTGGCTGAGGGGAATAAGCCCAACGTCGATGACATTTGAATCAATTTCCTTAATACACGATCGGGCTATATCAAAGGTCTTGGGTATAGCCCTAGGCCTGTTGGTTCCTCTTTGTCACGACCAGCATATGTCACAGCCCTTCGAGAGGAGAACCAAGCATTGAAGACTAAGTTACAATATACGAAAGATAAGTTACAATATACGGAAGACAAGTTAAATCTTAATGTAAAAGAATTGAACAAGCTTAAAAAGATGGTAAAACAATTACTAGGCTCAGCATATATCAGTAGCAGTGACGACGAAGAGGAGTCTTAGTTTGTGTATGACCTGTAATTATTTTTTTATAAAACGCATTCCATTTGTAATGTTTATTTTATT
Source organism: Erythroxylum minutifolium (assembly GCA_027123815.1). NCBI lineage: Eukaryota > Viridiplantae > Streptophyta > Magnoliopsida > Malpighiales > Erythroxylaceae > Erythroxylum > Erythroxylum minutifolium. The sequence goes on from JAOTJB010330936.1 coordinate 6,101, forward strand.
TCAATTTATTGTTATTTAAAAAATATTGCACTAATATTAATTATAAAATGAATAACTTTAATATTTGAAATTCTCTTAAAAATTGTTCTTTATTAAAATAAATTTGTTTTTAAAAATTATAATAATATTTACATTCAAAATTAAAATTTGTCACTAAATAATATTAGCTACAAAAAAATCGTCACAAAAAATCATTAACTACGTATACAAGAATGTCGTTAAAAGCATTTTGCTACAACCAAATATTAGTTGCTAAAAGTATTTTGCTACCAAAAAAAAATCATCGCAAAAAACTATTAGCTACCAAAATCAAATTCCTCACAAAATGTTTTTACCTACATTTGCAGAAACGTCTATAAAATATTTCCCTACAATAAAAAATTAGTAGCTAAGACTATTCTGCTACCAAAATGAAATCATCACTAAAAATAATACCTACGAATATAGTTTAGTAGGGAAAAATTTTAGCTAAGAAAAATAAACGTCGCACAAAACTATGTACGACGCTCTTTATTATCTTCGGTTATACTTTTTACCGACTAATTATTTGTGTCAAAAAAACATTTTGGCGATGACTTTAGGAAAACGTCACAGATATTATTTTGCTACTAAGATTCAGCGATGATTTGGGCGACGATAATTTTTTCATCGCAAATTAGTATTTGTGACGATTTTTTATTCTTTAGCGATGTTTAGTTTCGTCGCTAAATGTACTGTCTGTTGTAGTGAGAGTAGGTTGGAGCATCTGCTATAACATGAGGCAAGCCAAAGTTGATACCCTTGATATGAGAATATATGTAAGTTATTGCGTGGATTGTATGTCCAAGGCCACCGCCAACATCAACCAGCTGCTTTAAGTGCTCAAAATCTTTGCAAGATTCGAGGATACTTTTGATGACTAAAGTAGTAGAATTGAACATTGCAATGTCGAAAGCCTGGTTGAAACGAGGATCGATATTCAAAAGCATGCATACCACATGTCCTATTAAATGGAATTTGTGGGGCTAATGTGCTCACCTTTCTCCCGTGAAACAAGGGGAGAAGTGCAATTTTCTTCCCACCTTTTTGAATTATGTGGCAACACACAATTCATGTGGGTTGACAATTCTGGTGCTTCTTTTTGAATTATGTGGCAACACACAATTCATGTAGGTTGACAATTCTGGTGCTTTGCTATTATAAATAGCACACCATTTCTTTGCAAACTTACACACAACAACAAGCATATACAAACACATCTCTCTTATATTTCCTCTTCATTTTTCCTACTTCTGTTCTGGGTAAAAATTAACCCGTAGAGAATATTTGATTGGGTTATTTTTCTGTCAGCCCTGAGGAAAACCTTCTAAAACCTTATACCCCCAACAAAGTTATGGTGGAAATTTTTGGCTCTCTCGCTGGTGGCTTTTTTTTCCTCTATTTACGGAGGGTTTTTCCACCTAAAATTATTGGTGTTATTTTACTGTCTTTATTATTTTCTCTTAATCTTTGGTTAAATTTATCACGCTTCCACACTCTGTATTCCTACAGAATCCCTCCCTCAACAACTGCATTTTTAAGTTCGAGCCTAAAACTATAAAAAAATTAAGTATTAGCAAAAGATGATATATACGACCCTAGTTATGAAAAATTCGAATCGCAAGTGACAATCTAGTTATAGACTTAAGACGGTTAAGATCAATTTAGTTATAATTATGATTAGTAATCTTTACCTAATCACGTAATCATTGCATACTATGATTCTACTGTAATTTCTAACTTAAAATCGTGACAAATCTAGTTGTAATTGTAAATTATAATAATAAATTTAATTGTAACTGTAATATTACAGCCGTAATTACAATTAACCATAAAATAACATAATGATAACAACCATCAGAAGATTCAAAACTTTATGAGATACGAAAGCATATTTTGTAAAAAACTAACCAGCTGTTCTGAAAGAACTTGTCTTGCACCAAATCCACTAAGGGACCCAAAGACACATCGTCTTGATTACTGACGAAGTAAGTATTTAGCAACTGAAGTCAGCCTTTACTGTGCAAGCAAGCACTTGGTGGCTAGCCAAAAGCCTAAGCATACGGTCCAGCATGAAGGGTGCATCAGGGTTTTGCGTAGGAATCTTGGCCGCAATTTCTGAAGCAGATAGCTTGGCGTCCGAACCCCCTCGAGCTATAATCTCGAAAACGCCAAGCTCAATTGCTGCTTTTAGTGTCAGAGGTAGTACAGATCCAAGTGCAAGTTGCATAGCATATCCAGTAACATCGTCTTTTCCTTCCTCGACTTGGTTCAGGTTAACTTTGTTTGGAGTGGAGTTCATGTTGCTTTGAGCTGTGAAAACGATGATGTTTGAAGCGTCCGTTTCAAGGAAAAAGGGTTATGTAAATGTATTTTTCTTTTTGGTTTGATTATTCCAAAGATATGTATTTTAGTGGGTGTCTGATCTATACGTGATTGGTTTTGGAAGATTCCAAATCGGGCACTATAATGACTAATCCAATTTTGTGCTCATTACATACAATAATAATAATTTGTAATATTATTTCGGTGGGTCGTCGTCAGAACATAAATGATGGAGTTGTTAGTGTTAGTGAACAAATGAAATGTTCTTATGTTGTTACATGTAAATACTTTTAGTCATTCATATTCAAAAAATAAACATACGCTTATACAAGGGCTGTACAAGAGTTGTAGATATATACAAAGAGATTGTTCTCTATTTGCAAGGGCTTTAAGAAATTAGAGTATGCCTAAGATAAACTACCCAGCCAATGGTAGACTTACGATCATCAATATCGCTGGCCCAATCAGAGTCAGAATTTGTGATAATTTGTGTTAAGAACTTTGCTATACTTTCTGTATTATTTTTCTAATCTGATGATGTTTGTTGCTTGGTTCGATAGCACAAAGTTGTCTACGTCCAAGGATCAATCATACACACTGAATTTTACTAGGATCAAGAAAGAACGTATACAAGAGATTGAGTGCTTTTCTTGAAAGCACCTGCAAGAGCTTCTCACAAACTCCCGAGTTCCCTTTTGATAAGTACTCTAGCAATCTCTCAATTTTTCTCTCTGAATCAAAAGACTGAATGTATATAATAGCCTATAATCTTGTAATTGTTCTACTTCTGAATGCTTGAGGCTTGGCTATTTATAGGAGTTTTAGATAAATGTTGTCTTTGGGTTCCTTTGACTGAGTCAGAATGTATATTACATGTTGTCATGCACGTGTTACTTTAAGACTTTTCTCTCTGTTCATTATTAACTCCCATCAGACTTTCACTGATGCCTTTAATGAAGTGTTGCGTTTTGCCTCTGCCTTGTTCTGTGCGTTTTGAGGCTATGATTAGGCTTCACATGCATCTTTTATTTCTCTTTTCAAGTCTCAGATATTCTTCTTCCTCTTTGCTTCGATTCTTTATCTGTAACTCTTAGTCTGATGTGTTAGTGTGAGGGTTTATGGATAATCTTGTGTGATTCTTCACATTCTTCCCTCCTTCTTCATGAATCCTCACCCAATTCTTCACATCGTGACCAATTTCAAAAAATCCAAAACCCTAATTTTTCTCCGGTGTTGTGAGATCGACGGGTAAGCTTCCTTTTTCTTTCAAGGTGCTTCATTTATTAGTTGAAACTCTCTACAAAAAATGAACTTCTTTATTGGAACTTTTTTTGTTCCAAAATCTGATGGGTTTTGTTCTCCTCTTATTTTCTTCAGGTCGACTTCTCTACTGTTGACCTTGTCTCTGATGAAGTGGAGTCCAACATCAATATGCTTCAATCTCTCATGTAAGACTGGGTCCTTACTCGGGTAAAGAGCACTTTGACTATCTATGTGTATTGCTGCATCTGATATTTGAACTTTAATCTCTGATAGTAGTCCCTTAAGCCATATTAGCTCCTTTAGGCCTTCTGTAATTGCGTAGAACTCTCCTTCTGTTGTAGATAATGACACCACTGACTATTTTTGTACTTTCCAACTTACTGTTTCCTGAAATTGTGAAATAGTATGCTGATAATGATTTGCGTGTGTCTTTATCTACTACATAGTCTACATCTACATAGCCATTTATGCATGTATGTTTATGCATTTCTAGTTTAGATTTAGAAAAACATAGACCATGATTTAGGATTCCCTTTAAGTATCTAAGTACTATCTTAAAACCCAGCCAATATTCTAGACCTGGATTAAACATGAATCTGCTGAGTAGGCTAATTGCATGTGCTAAGTCAGGTCTAGTACAAATCATAATGTACATTATACAACCTATACCTACATCATAAGGATATTTCTGCATGTGTTCCCTTTCTGCTTTTGTTGCTGGACTCTTAGCAGCTATCAACTGTAAGTGTGTGACAATTAGAGCAGGACTAGGTTTAGAATCTTCCATGTTGAACTCGCATAGGACTTTTCTGATGTAGTCCCTCTGTATCAACCATAGTTTCCCTTCTGCCTTATTCCTCATGATCTGCATTCCCAGTAGCTTTTTAGCTCTCCATAAGTCTTTCATGTCAAAATTCTTATTCAGAGCATTCTTCACTTCGTGAATGCTCTTCACTGACTTTCCTGTGATGATTAGATCATCAACATACACTAGCATATAGACCACTTCCTCTTTCTCTAGGTCCTTTTAGTATAGGTAGTTGTCATAGGCATTTCTTTTTAACCTCAATTCTGTCACCATCTCATAGAACTTCTTGTTCCATTGCCTAGGAGCTTGCTTTAAGCCATATAATGATTTTTCTAGCAAGCACACATGATTTGGTTTCTGCTTATCTATGAAGCCAATTGGTTGCTTTATATAGATAGTTTCTTCTAGTCTTCCATATAGGAAGGCTGTCCTTACATCCATCTAATGTATTTCCTAATCATTCAATATTGCTAGGGTCAGTATTATCCTTACTGTTTTAAACTTGACCACTGGAGAAAAGATTTCCTTATGATCTACTCCTTCTCTTTGCCTAAAGACTTTTGCAACTAGTCTTGCCTTATAGGTCTTTGGATCAGCTTCAGTTACTCCATCCTTTAACTTGAATATCCATTTGCATTCAATTAACTTAGAGTTTGGTGGCTTAGGAACTAGCATCCAAGTCTCATTAAAGAAGTGTATTCAGTTAGGCAAGCCTCCTTCTACTGATCTGCATCTGTCCTCTCCATAGCCTCCTCATAGGTTTCTGGTGCTTCAGATTCAATTATTTCTGCAACCAAACAGGCATAATCAACTAAGTTAGTCTCAAAATACCTTCTGTTTGGTATTATCTACCTTGGTTCCTTATCTTTGTCTAGTTGATAGTCCTGTAGTGGAGTTTGAGCTTTTGTTGTTCCCTCTTCTTATTCTGTTCCCTCCTGAGGGTTAGAACTTGAGTCCATTGATTCTTCTACCGCTTCTCTTGTCTGTTCGGCAGCTGTTTCTGTTTCTTTTCCTTCATATGTGGAGGGTGGGACATAGAAGGGAGTCAAATTGTTGTTTGAACCCAGCTGCTGTAGGAAAGTCTCCTGAACATTCATTCCTCCATCTTTATGCTTCAGCAGTGGGAATTCAGTTTTCCTGAACACTACATCTCTGCTTATTTGGGTTTTGTGAGCTCCTGGCTATAGGATTAGGACCTTATACCCTTTTGTGCCTTTAGGATATCCTAGAAACACTCCTTTAATGGCTCTAGGTTCTAACTTTCCTTCTGTTTGGTGGATGTAGGCACTGCATCCAAAAGATCTCAAGTTAGTCAAATTAGGTTTAGTTCCAGTCCACACCTCTTTAGGAGTCTTGTACTTATTTGCAGATGTTGGTAATCTTTTTATGAGATAGGCTGCTATTTTGATGGCTTCCCCCCATAGTGCTTGAGATATGCCTGAAGATAGCAGCATACACCTTGTCTTCTCAAGTAGGGTCCTGTTCAATCTTTCTGCTACCCCATTCTGTTGAGGTGTAGCCTTGACAGTTCTATGTCTCTGAATTCCCTTCTTCTCACAGCACTCATCAAACTCTTTGTTGTAGAACTCCATCCCATTATCTGTTCTTAAGCACTTCAGCTTCTTTCCAGTTTGGTTTTCCATTAGAGTGTGCCGCTTGATGAATGCTTCTAGTGCTTCATCCTTAGACTTTAGGAGATAGATCCAGCATTTCCTGGATATGTCATCAATAATTGACATGAAATTTCTCTTGTCTCCCATGGTTTGAGTCTGTGTTGGTCCCCATAGGTCACTATGAGCATATTCCATGTTGCTGGTGGCTTTCCTTGCAAATTTTGGGAAAGGAGTTCTGTGGTGTTTACCTAGGATACACCCTTCACAGAAGTCAATCTTCTTTACAGTAGTGTTTGGTAGCATGCCTTGTTGCTCTAGGTGCTTGAGACTCTTATTCCCTGCATGTTCGAGTCTTGCATGCCATAGGATTGTTGAGTTCAGCTCCTTTTTCCTCTACTGTTAGGTTGATTTCTGTAGTTCCTACAACATAGTATAGGCCTTCTCTCTCAATTGCTCTTATAACCACCTTTCCATCCTTGATGATTTCTCTTAAACCATCTTTGGACCTGATCTTGTATCCCTGCTTTTCAAAAGCACTTTCAGATAGAAGATTTCTTCTAATTCCAGGGACATATTTTACATTGCTCAATGTCTTTCTCTTCCCATCATACATCTTGATAGAAACATTGCCAATGCCTTTGATATCTTGCTTTCCTGGATCAGCCATCCTTATTTTGGCTGACAAGTTCTCAAATGTAGAGAACCACTCCCCATGGGGAGTTACATGCATTATACAGCCTGAATCTAGAATCTAGTCTGTTATGATTTCATCTGCTTCAGCTGTTAATGCAAGAATCTCATCTTCACTAGATTCTTCTAGTCTTTCAAAATTTCCTGCATCAGCTTTCTCTGCTTCTTTATCCTTCTTTTTTTTCCTGCAATCTTTAGCAAAATGGCCAATTTTATCACAGTAAAAACATTTCTTACCTTTGGCTTTGTTCTTTTTCTTATCATCATCATTTTTTCCTCTATTTGCCCTTTTCTTTAGTTTTCTGGCCACCTTTCTTTGAGCCATTTTGTGCTGATTTGTTCTCAGATCTGCTGTCCAAGAACATCACTTCTGGTTCCTTTTTAAAGTGATTATTGTCTATCACTTCCTCCATCAAAGAGTCAAGAACTCTCTTTACTGTTAGAGCATCACCACTAGCATGCTTCACCACTTTTCTGAATGCATTATACTCCTGTGGTAGGGATTT
>JAOTJB010330947.1:0-13321 GCA_027123815.1 Erythroxylum minutifolium
ACCTCACTAGTTTTTGTCTACCACTAGTCACCGCTCTTCTAAGAATAATGTACATTAACTAATCACAAAAGTAAAAGTACATGCCAAATTTTGCTATGTATTTTTCTAGTCAATTCACACTCTAATTATGACTAAATAATCTTAAAAGAAATAGAAAAGAAAAAAATTTTCGATTTTGTTCGTTTGATTTTGAAAATTGCCTAAGAAGCCACATAAGCCACAGTTTTGCTCAAAAACATGCATAGAAATTAGCATAACCCACCCCCACACTTAAAACTTACATTATCCTCAATGTAAAATTAAATGCAAGAATGAAGTAGTTCATAAAAGTAATAAAAGCAAAAATGTAAATGACAAAATTTAACTTCCCTTGGGTTGCCTCCCAAGCAACGCTTTTGTTTATTGTCGTTGGCTCAACTCTATGTTGGTCGCATTAAGTGATACTAGTCACATCCTCCAACATCAACACCTTCAAATCCTTCGTTTGGAAACCTTCATAATACGACTTCAAGTGATGACCATTCACTCCGAATGTCTTGTTAGTTTTAAGGCTTTGTATCTCTACTACACAAAAAGGAAAAACATAAGTAATAACAAACGAACCAATCCAACGAGAATGTAACTTACCTGGAAAGAGTTTGAGTTTGGAATGATATAGCAACACTTTTTGGCCTACCAAGAAGCTTTTCCTTGAAATCATCTTATCATGAAAAGCTTTCGTCCTCTTCTTATATATCACTGCATTTTGATATGACTCAATCCTCATCTCTTCCAACTCTTGAAGTTGTAACTTTCTATGCACTCTTGCATCATCCAAATGCATGTTGCATCTTTTGATATCCCAGTATGCCTTATGTTGTAATTCCACAAGAAGATGACATGGCTTCCCAAACACTAGCCTATATGGAGACATTCCAATTGGTGTTTTATAAGCCATCCTATAGGCCTATAATGCATCTTTCAGTCTTACACTCCAATCCTTCCTATTGGGCTGCACGGTCTTCTCCAGGATTAACTTGATTTCTCGATTTGAGACTTCAGCTTTCCCATTGGTTTAGGGATGGTAAGCAGTAGAAACTTTATGCATAATGTGATATTTTCTAAACATTGCTTCCATCACCCTATTGCAGAAGTGGGTTCCTCTGTCATTAATGATGGCTTTTGGTATCCCGAACTTAGAAAAATGTTAACCTTAACAAAATCTACAACAACCTTGGCATCGTTAGTCCTAGTGGCTTTGGCTTCCACCCATTTAGAAACATAATTAATTGCAAGCAATATATAAGTAAAGTCAAAAGATGGAGGGAATGGTCCCATAAAATCAATCCTTAAAAATAAAAAATTTCACAGAAAAAGTAAAGGAGTTTGTGGAAATTGATCCTTACAGGACAGGTTACCTGACCGTTGGCATCTATCACAAGATTTGCAGAAGGTATATGCATCTTTGAACAATGTAGGCCAATAGAAGCCTTCTTTATATTTTTATGAGTTGTACTTGTCACTCCAAAATGTCCTTCGCAAGCATACGAATGGCAGAAGGCTAAAATTGATGATGATTCATTTTCTAATACACACCTCCCGATAACTTGATCTGCACAGTGCCTCTAAAGATATGGGTCATCCCATACATAATACTTCGCTCCACTCCGTAGCTTATCCCTCTGAGCCTTTGACAAACCAACAGGCAATCCATTAGTAACTAAAAAATTGACAATGTCTGCATACCATAGTGGTGTCGTATAGATAGAAAATAATTGCTTATCTAGAAAGGTTTCTCATAGAGAGATATCATCTTCTTTCTCTATCAAATCGCTGAGACGGTCCGCCACCACATTTTCTGCCCCATCTTATCTCTGATCTCCAAGTTAAATTCTTAAAGGAGGAGAATCCATCTGATCAGCCTTGGTTTTACTTCTTTCTTTGTGAGCAAGTATTATAAAGCTACATGGTCAAAATAAACAATCACTTTAGCACTAAGCAAATACGATCAAAATTTTTCCAAAGAAAAAATAACAGATAATAGTTCTTTTTTAGTAATGGAATAATTCAATTGAGCTGGGTTTAGAGTCTTTAAAGTATAGTAGATGGCATGCAAAGTTTTTCCCACTCTTGTACTAGAACCACCCCCACTGTATAATCGCTCGCATCACATATAATCTCAAAGGGGAGGTTCCAATATGGCGATTAAATCACTGATGGGGATGTTAGAAGCTCCATAAGTTTGTTGAATACTTCCTTGCACTTTTCATCGAACTCAAAGGAGACATCTTGTTGAAGAAGCTTGCATAGTGATGCGACTATATTTGAAAAGTCCTTAATGAACCTTCAATAAAAATCTACATGCCCAAGAAAAGAACGCATTTCCCTAACAGTAGAGGGGTAAGGTAAAGAAGAAATAAGATTAACTTTGGACTTGTCTACTTCAATACCCTTAGCAGATATCATATGGCCTAAAACTTTACCTTGATTCACCATAAAATGACATTTTTTCCAGTTCAACACAAGGTTAGTTTCTATAGATTATTCTAAGATAATGGCAAAATTCTGAAGACATTCATCAAAAGAAGATCTATACACACTAAAATCGTCTATGAATACCTCGATAATCTTCTCAACATATGCAAAAAAAATGCTTACGATACACCTTTGGAATGTGGCGGGTGCATTACATAATCTAAATGGCATCATTCGGTAGGCAAACATACCGAATGGGCATGTAAATGTGATCTTCTCCTAGTCTTTTGGTGCGATCGGTATCTGAAGATAACCTAAAAAGCCATCTAAAAAGCAATAATAGTCATGACCAACCAATCTCCCAAACATCTGATCAATAAAAGGAAGGTGAAAGTGTTCTTTATGAGTAGCAGAATTTAACTTTATATAATCAATACATACTCGCCACCCGGTTTGCAGTCAAGTGGGAGCCAATTTGCCTTCCTTATTTGTCACAATGGTGATTCCAGACTTCTTTGGAACTACCTGGATAGGACTTACCCACTTACTATCGGAAATAGGGTAGATAACCCCGGCATCGAGAAGCTTCAGCACGTCCTTCTTCACAACTTCCATCATTAGGATTCAGCCTACGTTGAGCTTGCCTTGTGGATTTTACATCCTCCTCTAACAAAATACGGTGCATGAGTATGGAAGGACTTATCCTTGGGTATCTACAATAGTCCACCCAATAACCTTCTTATCCTCTCTTAGCATTCGAACCAGCCTCTCCTCTTGATTTGAAGTTAACTTTGCTGAAATGATAACTGGGAGAGTCTGCTTATTTCCCAAATAGGCATACATCAGATGTGTAGGGAGTGGCTTTAATTCCAATTCTGATGCCTACATCTCATAAGGTAACAACTTTTGGTGAGCTTCAGGTAGTTGTATAAAAGCCAAATCATACCTTTTTAGAGAGCTTTCTAATGAATCTAAGGCAACTATCATTTCCACAAGCTCTTCTCCCATCTTAACATCAGTGTTGGCTTCTACTTCCATATCCTCAGTTAAAACCATTTCTAAATGATCTTTGTAACTTAATTTAAACATTTATTGCACAAAAGGATCAATCACATCAATAGAAAAAACACAATGATCATTAGGAGGATGTTTTATGGCATCAAAAATATTGAATTAAATCACTTCCCCATCAAATTCAATTGTGAGGGTGCCCTTACGAACATCTATCTTAGTTTGAACCATGTTAAGAAGCGGTCTCCCCAACAAGATAGGTATCAAATTACATGAGGTGTCATCATTCATATTCACAACATTAAAATCTACAGGAAACACTAACTTATTCACCTGCACCAAAACATCCTCAACTACACCATCAGAATAAGCATTAGTGCAGTCAACCAATTGTATAATTACACTTGTTTCTTTCATGAAGCATAAATAGAACAAGGAATCACATTAAAAGAAGCACCCAAATCCAACATACCTCTATTGATCATAGTATTGCCAATTTTGCAAGAAATGGTAAACATACCTAGATCCTGACATTTTGGAGTCATCTTCTTTCTGAATACCATCGACACATTCTCACCCCTCATCACTTTCTCATCAGCCCTTAGTTTCCTCTTATGTGTACACAGTTCTTTAAGGAATTTGGCATACCTTGGTACTTGCTAGATTGTCTCAAGTAAAGGTATGTTGAGTTCCACCTTTAGGAAAGTCTCCAATATCTCTTTGTCTTTCTCCTCCTTGTTTGGTCTTGTTAATCTGTTAGGAAAAGGTGGAGGGTTAGTTTTAATAATATTAGGACTTTCGAAATTTACCTTCGTACTCAATGATGGATTTTTTCCTTTCCCAATTCCTTCTCAATCTCTTCCTCGGTAGCAATCCTTGATAGGGTTCTCTTAGGACCCTCAATCTCTTTTCCGCCCCTCAGGGTTATAGCACTGACATTCTTTGGGTTTACCTCAAGATGGGATGGAAATTTTCCTCCACTTTGCAATTCTAGTTGATTGAGCCTCACTGCCTTTTGACCCATTTAATTTTCCAAATTTTGTGTGCTTGCTTTTGATTTATGTCGAATTTGCTCTACACACTTGCTAAAATAGTTGTTGCATATTCTGTTGGAATTGCTCCATATCCTGTTGTAATTGTAGATTGTTAGCAACAAGATTCTTAACAAGATCTTCTAAAGATGTACCTGAACTGGAAGAAGAAGCTCCCTGTGCTCCTTCTTGCTTTCGTTGAAATCCATGTGCTCCTTACGGTTGATTTTGGAAGAAATTTTACTGTCAGTTTCCTCCATAACTCAAGTGGGGTTATATGTCTGCAAGTACGGGTTGTATTGGTTTCGGAAGTTGCCTCTAGCAGCATTCATGTGCTCTATATTTCCTTCTTGTAATGTTGAGCACTCATCAGTTAGATGGCTCATGTTTGAACATATTCCTCATACTTTCACTTGTACTTGTCCAACTACAATATGTCTCATAAAAGATGTTAGTTCATCTAAACGATGTTCGATGGGTGAAGTTCTTACCTTGTTTACTCTTCTAACATCATTGTGAGTGCCGAATTATTGGGTGTTAGCGGCCATCTGCTCAATTAATATCCTAGCTTCAATAGGAGTCTTCTCACAAAATACTCCACTGCTCACTGTATTAACCAAACTCCTCTCCATCGGTAACAATCCTTCATATAAATATTAGATGAGAAGTTACTTCAGTATGTTGTGATGCGGACAACTAGCACGTAACTTCTTAAACCACTCCCAATACTCGTAAAAGGATTCTCCATTTTCCTGCTTGATGCCGCCATATATCTCCTTCCGAGTAGTTGCCATCTTTAAGGCCAAAAAATATTTATCTAAGAAAAGTCTCTTTATCTCCAACCAAGTATTTATGCTCCCCGCTGGTAAATCTAACAACCAATCTTTTGTTGCATCTTTGAGTTAGAACAGAAAAGCTCTCAACATAATCTGCTCGTCTGTCACCCCGGGAGGCTTTATGCTCAAACAAACCACATCAAGCTCCTTGAGATGCCTGTGTGCATCCTCACCTACAAGACCATAAAAATTGGGTAATAAATGAATTAATTCAGATTTTAACTTAAAGGTAACGTGTTCAGCAAAATTAGGAAATGTAATGCATAGGGGCCTTTGAGTTAAGTCTAGTGCAGCCAATTCTCTTAACATTATTGGATTTGCCGTAGTTGCTTCGGATTCAGGTTCTGGGTCTACTGTTGAAGATGTTCTTGCTTCTCTTGTTAACCTCAATTGTGTTTTCTCGATCTTTAGATCAAGTTGCTCAATTTCTTTACGAGGAAATCTGATCACTACCATTCACCAACAGTTACAAACTTTTAAAAGTTAACAAATAATCGAAAAGAAACAAATATATTCACAAAACATCAACTAAAATAAAATACAAAAATTGAATTACCACACTCCCCGGTAACGGTGCCAAAATTTTACAGCATGTGTCAAGTGCACTGTAAAATTTACCTAACTCTCCACACTAAAATTTATAGTTATGGAGAGTCGAGATCAAAGCCACAAGGAATGTTTGGTTAATTTTCGTAACGAAATTCGTTGATGCAAGGAAAATATAAGGAGATTTTTGGATTTTTAAGCAATTTAGAAATTAAAGTAAAAGTAAACTATCAAAAGAAATTAAAAAAGCAATCGAAAATGAGAAAAGTGTTGAATATAAGTAAGGTCCAGTTCTAAGGTCAATCTCGGCCTAAACACGATCAAGTATATTCCATCATCCTAACGTCTTTATAACTTTCTTTGGACTATTGATCTAAGACTAATGGAATGCTCTACTAATCTCAGTTTTCCCTTAGGTCGTGTTTAATCAAAGATACGATCGTTAATTAAACCTAACTACCGAATAACCTAGGGTACAATCTCTAGATTCAATTTGGCATCCACATTACAAATTGGAAAACGATCAATATAAGTAGTAACCTCACACTTTCATTTTATCTAACTTAAGTTATGTTGTTCATAACGATTAATGATTATTAGATGCTACTCACAAACATCAAAAGTAACGATTACAGATTACATTTAATGTTTTAGCAATAGGTTTGAAATAAAACAATCAAAATAATATATTAAAATCGTTCACCCCAAAAACTAACCAAATCAACACCAACAACACAACAATCTGAAAAGAAATTACAACCTTAAAGTGATAAAAATAGCTTAACTGTGACTTGGCATCGATATTCTTGTTGAACTAGCATCAGGAAGCTAGCCTTCCATCTCCATTTTTGTGCTAGTATGTGTCATCTTCTCCATCCTTCGGTGCTGAAAAACAAAGGAAAACCTAGCCATCCACTATATCCCACGTTACTGCCCTCTTCTCCCTTTACTACTATTCATTGTAAAGGAAAAATAAAGATGGTGTTCCATCTATACTATTCACGCAACTCTTCTCTTCTCACATAGGTCTCTCTTCTATTAATTACTCATGCCACTTTCTCCACTACTCATGCCACTCTCTCCGCTATTCATTGATGGGACAAATTAAGTTTAAGGTCCATGCTCACTATTCACTTATCCTCTTCTCTTCTCACGCAACTCTCTCTTTTCTTCAGTTCTCCTCTATTTTCTGGCCCCCTCTTTGTTTCTTTTGTTCCTTCCTTAGCCCTCCTAGCTACATTCAAACTTAAATGAAGCAGCCTCCACTCACGTTTTTCTCACATACTAGCTCCACTTACGTATATTCAGCCTCTAACAAAGATGGGAGCTTTGGTTCTTCCTTCCTTCTTTCAGCTGGACATTATTTTATTCTCACTTCAACCCCACACTCAATCGACACTTCCACACTCCTTTTTTATTTCGTAGCCCTTCTTTTTAGCTCATGAGGCAGCTAAGTTTCTAATAAGAATAAAATTGGAGAGATGTACCATGATGCTCCTCTCCAATTCTCTAAAAAGAAAACATATTATTTTTATCTGAAATGTTAGTTAAAATGTAGCAAAATGGACAGTAGGCTTCTCTCCACTCCTCTTCACTCTTAATCGACTAGTACACGCTTAGTGCAGCCCCCACAATGTACTCACAGTTCTCTCTTTTTTTTTCAGCAGACACACACCTAGAGTAGCCCACCACTCACCTTCGATTGTTCCATTTTAAAGCTATATTAAATGGAATAAAATGGATAACTTTCTTGTGATGCATCCAGCCCTCCTTTTGTCTCTTTCGGTTCAATTTTCCAGCCCCCTTTTGTCTCACAAAACATGTCTTCTTTATACCTTAAATGCTAGGTTAAAAGTGGAATGGAAGTAGGTGTGTGTAGTGTCTCATGTGAATTAATAATCTTGCATGGGATAACTTGCATGGTTCAATGTGAATGAGTTGCTTTGTAACAATATTTACTCATATTGCATGGCTGTGAAATTTTCTAGATGGTAGTGAATCATGTTGACAACATTTTCTTCATGTTCCATGAATCAATAGAGTATGGAAGTAGAGAAGATGGCTTTAATGGACATGCTTTCGGGTCACTTTAGTTCTTTCACTTTCGAGATGTACCTAAGATCAAATCTTAGCTAAAGTGAGTATCCTAAGCATTTCTAAGGTATTAATCACTAAGTGTAGTATATCAAATGAATCAACATTTAAACACATATCACTAATTTTTCATTTTTCTTATCCCATCTTCACCCTAATCCATCTCCTTCTTGTTTCAAAAAGGCAAATGAGTTTGAACATCAAGAGGATGGCCTAGGGAATGTGCTTTTAAATAATTTTAGTTCTTGTGCTTCCAACTTGTAACTAAAACCAAATATAAACTAAAAAATAAGTAACTTAAGCATTTCACAACAATAATATCTAAATGTTAATGAGTAAATGTATAAACAATCAAGCACACGCCAGTAACCTCCGAGTTGGCTTCCCTCTCATTATTAACTTCAAAAACAAGAAATTTAGCCCTCCAACCCACTCCAAAAACATGGAAATTAAAACTTTAAATATTAGAATTCAAAACAAACCTAACTACCAAAATTTGTTATGGTCATTAGCTTGACCATTCATCATCTGAAACATTTTTAATCATTGGAAAGGAAAGAAATTACTTCCCTTTCTTGCGAGAATACTCCTCTTAGATACTTTTTGTATCTATGTCTGTTCACTTCGAAGGTTTCCTTCTTTTAATTTTCTAATTCTAAAGGTTCGTATGCAAATACGTACTTTGAAAAGCCCACTCCACCTTAATTTGAGCCTTCCTGGAACTTCAGTCTTGAATTTTATAATAGAACCACATCTCCCATTTTGAAATCTCTTTTTCAAATATAAGAATTATGACACTCCTTCACCTTTTCCTTATATAACGTGGCATTCTCATATGCATTAAAGCGATGCTTATCGAATTCGTTCAATTGTAGGAGTTTTTTTCCACACGCTTACTTCCAATCAAAGTTTAAAGCTTTTGTCACCCAGTGTGCTCTATGTTTAAGTTCCATGGGCAAATGACAAGTTTTATCATAAATAAGTCTAAAGGGTGTTCTCTTAATTAAAGTATTGAAGGCAGTTCAATAAGCCCATAAGGCATCATCCAAATTTAATGCCAGTCCTTCTTTGAACTATTTATCATCTTCTCCTCATTTAAGTTCATGGTTCACAAATTCCATTTGTCCACTTGTTTGTGGGTGGTACGGAGTAGAAATACAATGGTGAAGTCTATATCTTTTTTGAAAGACCCTTATCCTTAAACGACTAGGCAACCTACCTGGTACCCCACAATAGCTCTCTAGTTGATATCTAATCTAACTAAAAAGTTCTTGTGGAGCTAAGCCTATTACCCTTTTTATCAAAAGGCTTTAACTCAACATTAATATGCATAAATAGTGGATCTTTTTAATTTAAGTGTCATTTTATTAAAAATTTCGATAACAAATGGTTGCATTTTGACATCCCCAAAATTTTCAGGGTCCCTGTAAAAGTTCAAAAAATTTCTATATTCACACTAAATTCTCCACTATAAATTTTGGACTTAAAGTCCACTCACAAGTAACCTCAAGCAATAACATCAATTAATTTAAAAAAGGATAAAGCATATTCATGCATTTAATTAAAAAAATTTATATGTAAGGCTTCTTTACACAAAAATACATTTCAAACATATTTATGGATATGTAACTATTCTCACAATTATTTACAAGGCAAAAATGTCTTCACAATAGCACTCGAGAGGTAGAGTCCCTACTACTGAAGCCCCTGAGGGTCCACTTAGGAGGTTTTATTTAAAACTAGAAAATAGAGTGTGAGCTAAACACGCTCTGTGAGTGCTGTTATTCAAATTATATTTAACAACTTAAACCCCCTAAAATAAATTTATTTCATATTATATCGTACAATACCATTATAAAACATATATGTTTCTTGAAATCAAATTTCTAAATTTACTTTTAAGGTAAATAGTGGTGGCAGTAATATTGTCATGAATTTCCTTACACAACATAGCTCCCCACTAACTTCTTTGCCATACGATACCCTTAGGCATAAAGCCACAAAGCTGGTTAACCACTAGTTACGGAGCTAGTTCTACATCGCTTACCCGTAACAATTTTAGCTTGCACTATATATACTTCATACGTGTAAAGGTCTACTTACTATACTACTGATAGGCATAATACCACCCGCTGTTAGTAACTGACGTCCCCTAGACACTGCCATGTATGATCGAAATACTCTGATCAATATAATAATTTGTATAAAACATAACGGTGTACTATAGGCTAAGATTCGTTTTTCTTGGTACCTTAACTTTTGGCATAGAATTTAAATCACTTAGTAAATAAAAGCAACTCATATTTCAAAATTAATTATGGACAGATTTTTCATTCATAAAAATACTAATAAAACTCATAATCATATAATTTAATGCATAATTTAAATCACTTACCATCAATTCTTTTACGAAGAATTTATTCATATAAAACAATTAAAAATAGACTTACTATTTTGCAAATTTATCACCAAGCACACTCATGTGCTCCGTGCCTCTCCTTTACCTACACAAATTGCATTTCTCTTAGGCATTTATTTTCAAATTCAAAAATAGGGCATTAAAAGTATATGTTCAGTTTAACTGAATTCAAGATTAGTGTTTAATTGCATAACTCGCACTAATTATATTTCTGCTTTAACTTCCCTAAGCTAATCTATTATTCTCTGTTTCAAAATCTAGCTTTGAAAACTACTTAAATACCATCTTTTACCCATTCTAACTTGTCACTTTTTTCAAAACACTATCTCACCCGGTTACTTCACCATATGGCGGAATATGTAATGCTATAGATACTAACTTTTTCCACTTGATTTTTCACAATAACAACCTTAAAATTCCAGCTTATTTACACCATAACCATTTCAACATCAATACTTTACACATACACTCCATAAACTAAATTTTTTCCAAATAATAACATAACATGTTATTTAACAATTTCAATACCACAAATATGTTTAATGACCATCCTTAATCACATTTACATGGTCATTACATCATAGCCCTACTTTTATACCAAAATGCCCTTAAGGCCAAACTTAACATATTTTACATTAAACTTTTCCAATTCAATTTCAAAACAAGTCCTTTTCACTTGTTTAATTCATTATAATCAAAATAGAATTTTGGATCATGTCAAACTAAAAACACTAACTATGGTTGATTCTTTCAATTTTGATTTCTTGATTTACTTTTTCTTTTTCAACCCTTAAAGGCTTCCAAGCTTATTATCTACTCCATGGCAAGTCAAAAATCACCATTGATCTTAAATAAATCCATCCCATTCAAAACTCACAAAACTAGAAATTTTAAACTAAAAAAACTTACCACTTTTTCTTTCAATCTCTTGGGTAATTAGTAAGCACCTATATTTGATCAAGATCTCTCCAAATCATACTCCAAATCCATAAAAAATGGCAACCCTCTTCTTCCTCTTCTCCTTAGTTGAAACCCTCCTTGGTTGCTCTTCTTTTCTTTTTTTGGTTTTGCTCTTATGGTGACTCCCTCTAAATGAAGCAATTTATGTCTAAATTTTGCTTTTTATACTATCCATTAATGATGCACGTCATCATCTCATTGGTCATCTCTATTGACTCATCACATACATGTCATTTTCTTATTGGCCATCTCTAATGACTCATCACACACATGTCATTTTCTCATTAGCGGTTAAGTGTGACTCATTAATCCATTAACGCCATTTTATACAAAAAGACCAAATTGTCCTTTAATGAGTTTAATTCACCTACCAACTGAATTAAATTCCAAAAGTACTTCATAACCTTCTTATCATCAAATTGACCATGAAATACTCTAATTAGGGTCAATTCTTATTGATTGGATCCTTTTCAAAATTTAGAATGGGTTTAAAATCATTAATACCCATTATTTTCTAAAAAGGGCATTTTAATCCTAAACTTTCGTAACTCCTGAAATCTATCCAATCAGACTTATTTTTTATGTGTTTCATTATCACTAGACTCTAATACCTATTCAAAATATTTTAAAATTTTCAAGGTTTGGTACCTAAAATCACTATTCCAAAAATTTTATTTGTTGAAAATAAAAATTTATATTCAAATGAAAGGAAAAGTTTAGGGTTTTAAATTTTTAAAAAAGCATTAAAAGATTTATTGCAGAAATGTGCTCCTCTATTGCTTATTATCTTTCTTGGCAATCCAATTAGTTCAATAGTCTTTCAATAAACTTCTGTAATATTTTTCCATCACTCATAGGATTTGTCATAGCTTTAACCCATCGTGACACATAGTCCACTCTTACTAAAATATAGATGTTTCCCATGGAGGATGGGAAAGGCCGATGAAGTTAAGTCATCACACATTGAAAACTTCGACTTCTAAAATGTTAAATAAGGGCATTTCATCTCTTTTCAAGCTTTTCCCTACTATTTGATATCTATCTATTGTGCCATAAACTGTTGAACATCCTTACATAAATTCGACCAATAAATTCCACATTCTAGTGCTCACATTGTTGTCTAGTTCGGTCTATAATGCCTAGCAAACATAGCTTTATAACACGCATCAATATATCTAACATCTCCTCTCTACTGATACGATAAATCTATAGGAAGTATACCATTTGAAACAAAATTTTCCATATTTGTGTACCAAGGTGACACACAATGGTCAAGAAACATCAGTGTTTCATCAGGGAATCTCTCGTTAATATCACTGATTTGCTCAACTTCTCCTCCTTCTAGACGTGATAAATGGCCAACTACCACATTATTTGCTCCCTTCTTATCTCGGATCTCAATGTCAAATTCATGTAATAAGAGAACCCATCGAATAAGTCTTAGTTTATGTCCTTCTTGATAAAAAGATACTTAAGTGTAGCGTGATCTATAAAAATGATCACCTTATAGCCAAAGGGGTACGACCAAATCTTGTCACATACACAGACCACTACTATCATCTCCTCAGTGGTTATGTAATTTAGTTGGGGCCTAGTTAATGTATTGGTTGCGTAGTATAACGCATGCAACTTTTTATCCTTCCTTTGGCCTAACACATAACCCACAGCTTGGTCATTAGTGTCACATATGACTTTGAATGGAAATGACCAATCAGGTGACATTAAGATTAATGTTAATATTAATGTCTCCTTTAGTCGATTAAATGTAGATAAAAACTTATGATCGAAATTAAAGGGCACTTCTTTTACTAATAAGTTTGTCAGAGGTCTAGCAATTATGAGAAGTTAATAACACTACAAGAAAACAGTAAATTACAGACGGAAATTACCGATGGAAAAAGCCAATATACCGTCGGTAAATTTATTTACCGACGGAATAAACCGACGGAAGAAAACGTCGGTGATTCGGC